>JALHBX010000013.1:0-15969 GCA_024340025.1 Tolypocladium tundrense
ACACACACACACACACACACACACACACACAGTCGGACCGCGAAAGATCCAGTCAGGGCGGTCGTGACTCAACTTCACATGTCTGTTCCGCATCCTCTCTACGGAGTAGCTGCATTGCTGTCCCGATCATCCCGTTTCCCTCATTCATTTCATCCCTCCGTACCAAGTACCTCCCGTGTCGCTGCCAGCCGTGCGTCCCGCCGAGCTCCCATCTTCCGTTCTACTAGCTCCAGATATCATCGTCTCTGAACTTCGCTGGCGGTCGGCGGTTTCTCGCGGCTCGGTCGTTTCTCTTCCTGACAACCACATCTTGGTCATCGTCCTCGTCTTCTTGCTGCACAGCCTCTGCCGGGTCAGAAGTCGAGTTTTCGTTAAAGCCCTCCTCTGCGCCATCATCGCTATCCTCAATCTCAATCACCAACCTGGCTCTGGCTTCGGGCCGCGCGCTGTCACGTTTTGCTTGCGGTGTAGTCAGCACTGCGGGCGGTGTCTGAGCCTTCTCAACCGTCTTGGCTTGAGCCTGCGCAGGCTTAGGGGGGAATGGACGCGGGTGCTTCCTAGGCCGTCCGCTCCCGGGTCTCGCGCCGCCTCGCTTTCCTCTCGACTTCTTGGGCTGTTCGCTGCGTTTGTTCGCCATCTCGGGCCGTTGCGTCTTGGACAAGGCCCTGGATCTCTTCCGCAGTCGAGTCATCGACCCGCGGCCCGGGTCGTCAGAGTCGACGCCGGAATCCGCGGCCGCATGCGATGCCTCTTCAACAGCAGGCGGTTGATATTCTTCCTCGCTCGAGTCATCCTGCGAGTTTCGCTTTCGCTTGCGGGATTTGCTTGTCGCCTCCGGCAGGTCCAACTCTTCCAAATCATACTCCATACCGTCCCCCGTCGCCCTGGGCCTCCCTGGGCCTCTCTTCTTCTCGGGTTTGGGTGCCTTTCGCGCCACTCGGTCACCCGTTTCCGCTCGTGAGCGTGCGCCTTTCGCCTTTGTGGCTGCTGGCTGCCGGCCTGCTTTATCATCCAGCAGCTTCTTCGTCAGGTTAGGGAAGTTCTCGCCGTAGTTGAAGAAGAGCTCTTCACCAGCCTGGATGTCTCTCATGGCCGTAAACTTTATCCGATACTCGCCGTTGATGTATAGAATCCGTGGCGTTATGTTGCAGCCGCGCTTATCATTCTCCGAGGCGTGGTTGATATACCGACTGAGGTTGCCGTATATCGCGGCGTCGACCCAAATGCCTTCATTTTCAAGCAGTGTAAAGACGTATGATATGTTGGAGTCTTCGTCGAAGACGTCACCGCGACGGGCCTCCCGGCGCACACCTTCGTCATGCGTAATCAGCTCTCCCACATACTCGATGACAAAGTCGTCCTGGGCGATGTCTTCGGCCGTGAAAAGCCCATATCCGACACCATCCAGTTGGCTCTGACCCAGCATAAGAGTCTTGCCAACTCCGCGCTGCAAGTCACAATTCTGACAGCCTGTGGCGTGAAGCTGAGTGTCATCCGCCCTCGTGGGATCGGCGCGTTCCAAGGCCCCACACGAGCCGCAGAGCTGCGGATCACATTCGCGGTTCAGCTGAACGCAAATACAGGGCTTGTTGTCTTTCTGCTTTTGCTGACAGGTTTTGCCTTGCGAATGGCAGGCGCACCCGGTGAATTTGTACGCGCAATTCTCAACGGAGCAGCCGCAAAACTTTTCGCACAGCAGACCCGCGTCGACACAAGTACAGATTCGGGGGAGACAAGGCCCTGGGTGGGAGCAAGGCTCCAACGTCTCTCGGCGCTGGTGCTCGTGGCTGATCGTGTGGTCCTGCCAATCCCCCATGAGTACTTTCTTTCGGCGGTCGTACCATGACAAGGCCCTACCCCGAACCGGCTCCGCAGGCTCAGGCTTGGGCAGCACGACGTCCATCGTCACGAACTTGTCATAGGTTTCGCTGCATTTCCGGTTCAGGAAGTTTGCCGCGAGACATATCGGGTCTGATCGGAACGAACTTTGCGTCGCAGTGACGAAGATGGATCGCAATACGATCTCCTCATCCTTGGACCATCTTCGAGACGGCGGGTCGTCAGGGAACGGGGTAAGGCCATGCTTGTGGCACTGCCGCCTGCAAGTCCCAGAAAATTCCGTGATAACGTTGGTGGCGCCTTGCCGGCGTCGCTTCAAGGCATCCGAGAGGTGAGAGCAGGATGATATCGAAAAGGTGCGCTTGAGGTTCTTATTGTCGTATTCTCCGTGATCGCAAGAATGGCTGAAGCAAATGAGACACCCAAGTATGCAGTACGTGGCCAAGTTCCACTCGGCCAGCTCATCTTCGTCCAGTTTTTCGTCCTCGTCCTTCTCGCCATCGTCCTTTTCGCCCTCATCGTCATTTTGGGTGCCAGCGCCGTCTTTCGCCGTGGGCTTGGAGTCCATGATGCTATCCACCGACTCGTCGAGCAGCAGCACCTTGCGCAAGTCGATTTGTTTATCGACGCGCTGGGTCTCCTTGAAGACATGCTGGAAGGCATCGGTGAACATCTGAGCGGCCTTGTTGGCTCCCGGGGCCGCGTTATCAGTCTCGCGGTGTGACCTTAGAATGTCCGTCTTTTGTTGCGGCGTGATAGCATCGTCAGGCTCCCGCCTGGCCATGCAGCTAATTAAGGCGGACTTGTTGCATCCAGATATCGCGAGGCTATCCAACCACGTATCGAGGTAGAGCGAGACGGTCGCCGCGCGCTCTACTTCATAGGTAAGGGCTTGCTTATCTTCCCGATTCATTGGCTTGAAGCCAGACTTGAGATCAATATCCTCCAGCTCTTTCAGCCAGATGTTATACTTGGTCTCTTCCGAGCTTTCCAGGTCTCGCAAATGGGGCACGAACGTCAGCATGGTGTTGGGGGTGAGGACGTTCTTCTTGATGCCGACGTGATGGAATCTGTACCGAGGGACGCGTTCCTTGTTTGTTTTCGTGCACACCGGGAGGTAGTGCGCCTCCTTTTGGTCCTTCTTGCCCCTGAGATGTTGCTATCAAGTCATCAGTAAAGAGTATACTTCTTCCGGCGTTCGTACTGACCTTGAATTTGATTCTCATGGTGGTGCCTTTGATTTCCGGGACGGAGCCAATCTTGACGCCAGCGAAGAGATCTGCCCCATGGTGGACTCGTCGCTCTGTTGCCTTGGTAGACTCCAAGATGTACGCCACGAGCTGGGAGTGGCCGTCTCTGACATCTTGGCGGAACTGAACAAGCTGATCGGCAATCTCGGGGATCGTCCATTCGATGCTTGAGTCTGTCTGGCCTGCCGGCGTGCCTTCGCTGACGGCGCGGCGACTCGAATGACGCTGCGCTGCCGACGCTGGCGTGCCGGGGCGGGACATGTCCATCTCCACGTCCGTACGAGACCACTGAGGTCCCCCGCTGACACCGACGTCGATGTCGGGCTCTGCCGATGCGCTGCTGGAGTCAATCAGCGAGCTGTCGCTCTGGTTGGAAACACCTGAAGGCCTCCCGAGTGGCGGCGGGCTGATGGGTCCCCTGCTGGTGCTTGAACGGCCCGTTGCTCTCCTGTTTCCAAAGGCCTCGAGACGCGAGGCTAAGCTGTCCGGCCCGTCGACTGAGTGTGCTCTCTCCGACACATGGTCGCCATTGATGTCGCGGTTGGTGCTGGCGCTGGCGCTGGCGCTGGACTGGCGAGCCGTAGTAGCCATGACAGCTCAACGGATTACTAAGACGATGAGATGGCAGCGACCCTTCGTTTGCTCCTGCCGCCACCAACCACGCGCCGCCCGATGCCCTCAGCTGGACGGGAGAAGGCACGACCAGACGTTGGATTGCGTCCCGGGTGTCGTCCGTGGGTGCCTCGATCCAATGAGGTAACGACGGGGATGCGCGGCTCGGTGGGAGAGGGAAAGGATAAACGACCTGCGCCTGCACCTGCGCTACGCAGTCACAAACAACACGCCTCGGTCAAGCAAACGCCTCTTCCACATTCACTGCCAGCTCGACAGCACGTGCAGCGGTTGCTGACGCATCCAGTCGCATCCGACAGACAGAAGGTGACCTTGATGGAGGCGCACGTCAAGCATCCACGCCGCTGGAGAAAAGCCCAGGCTCAACAATGTCACCTTCGACGCGCAAAGCGTGTGTCAACGAAGGCCCGCTCACGCGTGGGCCAAACGCGCAGGACTGGAGCAGGGGTGCGCTATCGCTATCAGCAACGGGCGTGGAGCACTGGAACCAGCGCACTCGGTTCAGCTTGGGTTCAGGCCTCTTGGCTCTCGCGAGCCTGGGAAAAATGACAGTGGTGGTACGAGTAGCCAGGATATGAACAAAGCATTTCAGTGGACACATCGAGTGTATCAATTCCTGGCAGCTATAATGCGGTTTCGACCACTGTTCTCTAATTCTCTTACAGAAGCCGCCGCAATAATGCACGCCACTCACCATTCGAAAATCGCAGAGGCATCAACCCGGCAGGGTCAAACTGGGCAGGGATACGAATAGCTATTTCCATTCAGGGCATCACGATGAGCGTCTCATCAAACCGCGAGTTCATGACGATTACAAGGGAATACTCCGTATGGTCGCATGATTCTTGGATCTTGGACGGCGGTCCAAGGTCGCTGCCTGGCTGCCCAAGCTACGTCATCAGGGTGCACACAGACTTTCATTATCACGTGACTAGAAGAATCCCGTTGCTCAGCCTCCAGGTACGAAGTACTAGACGGCAACAATGACATCAGCGCTATTCTGTATCGCTGAAACCAATTCTTGTACAGTTTCACAGCACATCGTCCGGCCTGGCGGTCTCTGTCCAGGACCAGTAGAGGCAGACTCCAAGCATTGCCAGACTTAACTCTGCCGTTTCCCGGCGGCCGCGCAACCTTCCGGCTTCTACCGGTTGCGTGGGGCGTCATTCAGAGTTTGAGGCATGGAGCTGAATGATGCCATCATGGAGGCACGGACTTGGCCATCGGCTTGGCCACCACTGCCACTCTTGATTGCAACCGCTTTAAATGGACGTCTCGGCAAGTGCCACACCGTGTATAACGCCGCATCACGTCGTGATTGAGGCTGGCCGTGGTGGACGCTGTAGCCCAACCGTCGGCCACGGCGCTTCCGATGCTCTCCCGATGCTCCCGCCAGGAGAGACAAGCAAAACGATGACCATCTGTCACGGCAAGGAGGGACTCACCCGTTGCTGATCTCGGGACGGCTGTGTCCCTCCGCTAATGCCATCCAGATCCCAGGCTGGCGTCAAGTCGGGCTTCTCGATCATGGGACGGCGCTGAGAAAGGAGACTCGGCGCCTGAAATTCGTCGCACGACGACGGCCCCAACTCCGTCATCCAGAGTCCTAGCCCGCCACTAGGGGACATAGCCTGGAGCTTCGGGAGCCCGCCCAGCCGCATGCGGAATGGGGCCTACCAGGAGAGGGCCGGAGGCGACTGGAGCCCACGAGTGTTGGCCCCCGGGCGACCAACAGAAATGCCGTGCTGGAGAGATGAGGAACCTGAGACATGCTCCGGCCAGGTAGCGATACTTTGCGCGAGCGAGTCGCTGGCGTGCGCGACGGGTATCACGCCCACACATCTAGGGGTCTTCGGCAGTACCGGAACCCGCAAGGTGGGAACACCCTGGCGTTGCGGTGCTGGGTGCTGGTTGTTGCCGTTGCCCATCGGGCGATGACGTCGCCGAAGAAACCACCCCAACTGACGATCCTCTCCGCAAAACACCAGCACCGCCCGCCAGTTTTGCATAAAACTCCCGTCCTCCCCATCTCTCCGCTCGCTGCCAACTGTTGCCCCCCTGTTGATACCCTTTGCCCAACGCTGATCCCCCCCTCGCGCTGCCTGCTTGCCTCCCTATCCGCCAGCAAGCCACAAACACCGCATCCGAGCCCCCCGACGCCGCATCGCCCAGCTCCATCAGGCGCCCATCCATCCTCCCCGTCACCGCCATCATGCATCGCACCTATTCCATGCGCGCGACCCGGGCGCCCACTGCGTCCCAGCTGCAGGTACGCCATTGCAACGGCTTCCCGGCCCGCCCGCTGCAATTGGGAGACGAGACGCTCACATTGAGTTTTTAGAGCCCCCCGCCTCCCCCGTCGTCCACCAAGGCCGGTCGCATTTTCGGAAAGGGTAGCTTGGGTGAGTAGCTCGCGACCAGACACCAGCCGACGGAGAGGCCGCGCGGCGCGAGACCGCTCTCGTCGAGGGAGATGCATGAATCGAGGCTCACGCGATACATAGGCCATGCCTTGCGCCGCAATGCCGGCGGTGCCTTCGGGCCCGACCTGGCCAAGAAGCTGTCCCAGCTCGTCAAGATGGAGAAGAACGTCATGCGCAGCCTGGAGCAGGTCGCCAAGGAGCGCATGGAAGTCGCTGTACGTATCGCGTTCCGCTCGGCTCTACCATCGCATGGCTAATTGTTCCTGACAGCAACAACTCTCCATCTGGGGTGAGGGCGGCGACGAAGATGTCTCTGACGTCACCGACAAGCTCGGTGTTCTCCTCTACGAAATCGGCGAACTGGAGGACCAGTACGTCGACCGATACGACCAGTATCGCATCACCATGAAGAGCATTCGTAACATTGAGGCTTCCGTCCAGCCCAGCCGAGACCGTAAGAGGCATTCGCCCCCCGCCGGCGCACACGAGGTGCTAACAAGATCGGGACAGGCAAGCAGAAGATCACCGACCATATCGCTCAGCTCAAGTACAAGGAGCCCAACTCCCCCAAGATCGTCGTGCTGGAACAGGAGCTCGTTCGCGCCGAGGCCGAATCGCTGGTCGCCGAGGCCCAGCTGTCCAACATCACTCGCGAAAAGGTCAAGGCCGCCTATACCTACCAGTTCGATGCTCTCCGAGAGCACTGCGAGAAGGTGGCCATCATCGCCGGCTACGGAAAGCACCTCCTCGAGCTGATCGACGACACCCCCGTCACTCCTGGCGAGACCAGGCAGGCATACGACGGCTACGAGGCTAGCAAGGCTATCATCCAGGACTGCGAGGACGCCCTCACCAACTGGGTCACCGCCCACGCCGCCGTCTCCTCCAAGCTGTCCACCCGTTCGCGCACCCTGTCTACGCGGCGCCGCAACAACATCCGAGCCAGGAACGAGGGCGGTCACGACCTGACTGGCCAGGACGCACCCCTCAACGACAGCAGCTCTTGGGTGGGCCGCGGTGCCGAGGACAGCGAGGAGGAGGAGGAGGAGGAAGAAGACCACCACCACTCTGTGCTCGACAGCGACGGTGGCCTGAATGGAGAGAGCCGCGGCCGGACTCAGGAGGCCGTTGCCGCATGAGCGACTCGCACGCAGCCATTCGTCGAAAACAGCAACGTGTGTGGAAACTAGAGAAAACGATTGCTAGAATGTCGTCTGGAGCAATAATGGTGGTAATGTGGGCTGCGCAGCCTCTGGTTATGACTATCGTGGAGTTGAACGGCAAGCTTGGAATGAGGGAACCGGGTCTGAATGGGTCTTTTTCTTATCCTTAATAGGGTAGTTTTCTTGGTGTACTCTTATTCAGTAATACCATGTGCGAATCTCATCAAGCGCATCGGATAAGTCATGTCTTTAGGTCGCATGGTGCTGATATACTCTCCGGGAAGTGAGTTCCTATGAGAATGGGTATCGTCGTGCTTCGCATGCCATATCATACAACCAAAGGTTTCTGCGATCCGGCCTCGGGCTTAACCTGACTCGCAAACTGTTCAAGCTCCATCTTGACGATGTGGTGTCCTGGCACGACGACCAAGCCCAGATACCGCGACGTCATGTCAACTGTCCCCTCCCCCGTCTCTGATAGCTGTTGGTGGATGGTATCGGCCGATGGGTGCCGGTATTCGTACGTATGGGCCAGAACAACATTTTTATCCTAAGCACAGAAGACTTTGGGTCAGCCGGGCTGGTGAGAAGGGTCGGATGAACAGGAATGTCGTCACGGGTAGCCCGACGAACCGGATCTGTGCATTTGAAGGATCCCCAGAAGAGGCGTCCGTCCGTGGTGATTACGCGGAGGTTCTTGTTCAGGAGAGACTGAAGGTACTCTTGCGCCTCCTCTTTGTCCATGGCGAGACCGGTGGAGGCATGCGGGGGTACAGGGGTGCCCGCGAGATCGATCGATGGCGGAGGGACGTGGGGAGGGAAGAGGCTTCTCGTCACTCCAGTTGATGATGGCTGTGAGATCAGTTAAGATCGTGCTCCGCAGCCGTAAATATGCGGGCCAATGGACAAGCAGCAGGGGGCTCCACCACTTCAGCAACTGCGTCACTGACCCAGAGTCACGCTCAAGCACCTCAAACCGTGAATTCCACTGCTTGCGCCTCGCATCGTCTGCCTCTTCCCAATCTCCATCGTCTCTTCCGAGCACCATGGGTGACGGCATTGGGCCCTTTCGCGCCATGGGACTATATTCTTAAGCTCGAATAGTGGTCGGCTCCGCTCTGCTGACGCTCCCCCAACACCGCCATGGGTGTAAACGGCCTCTGGACCGTGATCCAGCCCTGCGCACGCCCGACGAACCTCGCGACCCTCAACCGCAAGCGCCTCGCCGTCGATGCGTCCATCTGGATCTACCAGTTCCTCAAGGCCGTACGCGACAAGGAGGGCAATGCGCTGCGCAACTCGCACATTGTCGGCTTCTTCCGTCGCATCTGCAAGCTCCTCTGGTTCGGCATCCTCCCGGTCTTCGTCTTCGACGGCGGCGCACCGGCGCTGAAGCGCGCGACCATACAAAAGCGTCAGAGAAGGCGAGAGGGTCGCAGGGAAGATGCGGTCAGGACGGCTGGGAAGCTGCTCGCTGTGCAGATGCAGCGCATTGCCGTCGAGGAAGAGGAGCGGAGGAAGCGGGACCTGGACAGAGATGTCTCGACCAGAGATGTCTCGGCCAGAGAGGCACGATTGCGGGAGGAGGATGAGGCTGTCCCGGCCACGAGCGAAGTCATCTACATGGACGAGATTGGCATGTCGCGGCAGGAGAGGGAGAAGGCGCTGTCAAAAAGGTTCCACAAGCAGGATGCGTACCATCTACCCGAGCTGGATGGCGGGATCGCATCGATGGGCAAGCCCGACGACCCGCGAATCATGAGTGTCGAGGAACTGGAAGAATACGCGCGGCAGTTCAACGACGGAGAGGACATCAATCTGTACGACTTTAGCAAGATTGACTTTGACGGCGACTTCTTCAAGAGCTTGCCCGCTCCCGATCGATACAACATCCTCAACGCCGCTCGGCTCCGCAGTCGGCTCCGGATGGGCCTCAGCAAAGACCAGCTGGACGAAATGTTCCCGGACAGGATGGCCTTTTCGCGGTTTCAGATCGAAAGGGTCAAGGAGCGGAACCACCTCACCC
This sequence comes from Tolypocladium tundrense, assembly GCA_024340025.1. Taxonomy (NCBI): domain Eukaryota; kingdom Fungi; phylum Ascomycota; class Sordariomycetes; order Hypocreales; family Ophiocordycipitaceae; genus Tolypocladium; species Tolypocladium tundrense. Next base: position 9,335 of record JALHBX010000013.1, read on the forward strand.
AGCGGCTCATGTACGAAGTCGGTATGCAGGGCACGGACTTGACGCTGGGCGTCAACGCTCGTGTTGCTGGAGAAAAGGATCGCGAGTATATCCTAGTCAAGAATGAAGGCGCCGAAGGTGGCTGGGCCCTAGGGGTTGTCAGCAAGGACAAGGACATGGGGGAAGCCCATAAGCCCATCGACGTGGACGCCATTGAGGTGCAATACCAGACCAAGGACGATGAAGAGGACGAGGGAGAAGATGATTTCGAAGACGTCCCGATTGAAGGCCTCAATCGTCTCCCGAAGTCGTCAACTGCTATTGTCCAGGCTGCGCAAGACACGGCAGCACGGCGGCAGCAGTTATACGATGGCCGAAATGACCAGCTGTTCGAGGATGAAGGCGACGGCGAAGATTCTCTCTTCGTCGGTGGCAACACGGGCGAGACGGCCGCGCTGCTTGAGGGCCGGTCTGAAGAGCGGGTGCACCACGAGGAGGAAGATGACATCAACCAGGCAATAGCCCTGTCCTTGAAAAACCAACACGACTTTGATCAGGAGTCTGACAACGACGAGGAGTTTGAAGACGTGCCCATGGCAGAGCCAGAGTGGACTCAAAAGGCTGTGGAATCATCGAGGCCAATAAAGGGGAACAGTGGGTTGATGATTGCCCACGTCGTGAACAATCGCGCCAACGCCGCAGTGCCGAAGCGGAAAGAAGAAAAGGCTGCAGCCGACAGCGATAGCGACGACGACATGCAGGCTGTCCTGACAAGAACCAGGAAAGCGAGGATTGCTCAGCCAAAGCCCGCGGTTGAGAATAAGAAAAACCCTTTTGACGGGCCGCTTCCCTTTCCCAAGCTCGATTGGGGTTCGTCTCTGTTTGCGAAGCGATCAGCTCAAAAGGGGAAAGCCCCTTTACAACAGACCGCCGACATAGCCGCAGCTGAGCCCCAGGAAGACATGGCTGGCGGGTTCGAGGTGGAGAACCAGGGACAGGACGGGCCGAAGCCCTTGCCTCCTTGGATGGCTGATGAGACGGACATCAGAGAGTCTCTGAAGAAGCAGCAGGACGTGGAGAGGGGTATTAATGCTGAGGATAGGCAGGAGGCGGAAGAGGCGGAGCGTCTCAGACGGCGGGAGATGCGGGATCGGCTGATTGAGATTGACTCTTCATCTGATGGCGGCAGCGATATCGAAATCATCGAAATTCCTCCATCGCCAGAACCCCGGGGTGAAAAAAGCCCAAGGTCTCTCGTCAACGCCGAGGGTGTGGACAGGATCGTGGAAGAGGAAGCAACAAAGTCTCCGGATGAAGAGGCAAGCAAACGGGTGTCACCAGAGCCAGTCTTCGAAGAGGTCGAGATGCCCCGAGCTTCAGAATCTCCACAGCCCGAGTTTGAGGATGTACGAGCGGCAGAGGCCGAATCTGCAGCTCTTGCTGTGTCTCTGGACGAGTCACCTCTGTTCGGCAATGGTTCATTTGTTGAATCAGGGCATGCGCCGCCTCAGGACTTGCCCGCCATCCAAGACGACGACGATCTGTTTGCAAATGCAGAGTACGAAGAGTTCAGCGAGCCCGAAGACGAAGAGCTCATGATGCAGATGGCCGAGGAGGCCGAGGAGCACGCCCGCTTCGCCAGCGAGCTGAACCAAAAGCCCGCGGCGCAAAACAGGGAGGACTACGAGAAGGAGCTGCGAGCCCTGCGGTCCCAGCAGAAAAAGGATCGCCGAGACGCGGACGAAGTCACGCAGGTGATGGTCTCGGAGTGCCAAGCGCTGCTTCGCCTGTTTGGAATCCCGTACATTACGGCGCCGATGGAGGCTGAAGCGCAGTGTGCGGAACTAGTCAGGGTTGGAATCGTTGACGGCATCGTCACCGATGACTCGGACACGTTCCTCTTTGGCGGCACGCGAGTCTACAAGAACATGTTCAACAGCAACAAGTTCGTCGAGTGCTACCTCGGTGTGGATCTCGAAAAGGAGCTCTCGCTGTCGCGGGAGCAGCTGATATCCCTCGCACAACTGCTTGGATCCGACTACACGGAGGGCTTGCCCGGCGTTGGACCAGTCACGGCCGTCGAAATCCTCTCCGAGTTCCCTGGCAAGACCGGGCTGGAGCACTTCCGCGAATGGTGGACGGCAGTGCAGTCCCAGAACCGCCCCAAGGAAGCCGACGCCTCCTCGCCCTTCCGCAAGAAGTTCCGCAAGTCGCAGGCCACGAAGCTCTTCCTGCCCCCGGGGTTCCCCAACTCGGCAGTCTACGACGCGTACGTCCACCCGGAGGTCGACAGCAGCGCGGAGGCGTTCCAATGGGGTGTGCCGGACCTGGAGGGCCTGCGGCGGTTCCTCATGGCGACGATCGGGTGGAGTAAGGAGCGGACGGACGAGGTGCTGGTGCCGGTGATCCAGGACATGAACAAGCGGGGCGTTGAGGGCACACAGAGCAACATCACGCGGTTCTTTGGCGGCGGCGTCGGCGTCGGCGCGAAGGAGGCGTTTGCGCCGCGGCAGAGGGCGCAGGGGAGTAAGAGGATGGCGGCGGCGGTGGACAAGCTGAGGGCGAAGGTTAAGGAGGGGGGGGCTGGGGGGAGTGCCGAGGGTTCGACTTCCAACAAGAGGAGGCGAACAGCGAGACGGGAGGTGGTTGAAGAAGACGACGAGTAGATGACTACGAAACTGACGACTATTTGTGGAGTATGGATATCTAATGCCAACTAGAGTTAGTGTAGCAAGAGAAGGATGTTTTCAAGACTGGCTGTTGAATTGCCAATTCCTTCGATACACCTGGTGTACTAAACATTGTAAGTAGTACCTCAGACGACACTCTAATCCAACCAACCGTCAATTTAGGAGCATATAATCTAGTACTAGAGTTACGCACATAATGTCGAGTCTACTGCCACAGATAGAAATCGGATTGCTCCCGCCGGACGAGTAGACAGGGTGCAAGTCATACTTGGAGAATGAGTATAGGGTAGGCGGCGTTGTTTTGTGGTTAAAGAGACGCCGGCGTGAAGCGGGTAAACGTCGGCCGCTCCCGTGTTGTTGGCCTACTCAAGAGCCGGGACGCCAGGCCCTGGAACTCCGAGTCGCGCAACTTTAACCCCACGATTTCCTCCGTCACAAGCCTCGGCCACGCACGCCTCGCTTCGCACCGCCGCTCCGACGACAAGACGACGCCTGGCCAGGCTAACGCATCTCGCCCGATATGGACCAACGCGAGCTGGAGTCACGCGTCAAAGCGCTGACCAAGTCGGTCGCCGCCAACGACCCGCCCGAGACGGCCATCAAGTTGCTCGACTCGCTCAAGAAGGACGCCTCCCCCACGGAGGAGATGCTGCGGGTGAGTGGGCGTGCTGTCCTCCTTGCAGACGCCGCAGGGACGTCTTTGCTGCGCGTCTGGGGCGTTGCTCGAGCCCCTGGCGTGGTTCCCGCGGCTGCATGGAATCTGTTCGGGAGCCGGCCAGCCTGGGTTCACTGCGCGCTTGGCTGCAAACCCATCCCGCCTCGCCGTTTGCTAACAAGCGAGGACTGACGACTCTCTCCCACAGGCTACTCGCGCTGGTGTATACGTGGCAAAGCTCCGGGCCAACCCGAACAAGGAAATCGCTCGCTCCGCAACCGAGCTCGTCATCAAGTGGAAGAAGCTCGTCGAGCAGGAGAAGAACTCGAAGCTTCAGAAGGCCAAGATGGGCTCTCCAGCGCCAGCCGCCGCGGGTTCGTCGCCAGCCGCTCCCGCGGCTGCCGGCGCCAAGAAGGCCTTCACCGGTGACCCCGAGAAGCGCCGGTTTGACACGGACGGGGTGGACAACAAGCGCACCGACTCCACCGTCCGCAACCAGTGCATCGGCCTCGTCTACAACGGCCTCGCCTACCGGTGTACCGAGCCGTCGTCGGACGTCATCGCCAAATCGGTCGCGGTCGAGCAGGCCGTGTTCGAAGTCTACAAGGGCGAGACGGCCGACTACAAGAAGAAGATCCGATCGCTGTTCATGAACCTCAAGACCAAATCCAACCGGGAGCTCGGCCCGCGGGTCATGTCGGGCGCCATCCCGCCCGAGAAGTTTGCCGTCATGACCGACGAGGACCTCAAGAGCGATGACCAGCGCAAGAAGGACATGGAGCTCGAGGAGGAGAACATGAAAAAGGCGCAGGTGCCCATGGCCGAAAAGAGCATCAGCGACAGCCTCGAGTGCGGCCGGTGTAAGAAGAAGAAGGTCAGCTATACGCAGGCGCAAACGAGGAGTGCCGACGAGCCGATGACGACGTTTTGCGAATGCATGAACTGCGGCCTGAGATGGAAGGTAGGTGCAACAAGGTCTCCCCCAGCAGAGAATAGCCGTCTGACTCGACCCGCAGTTCTCGTAGACTCTGAGCGTTGGGGCAGGGGGCGGCGTTTCATTTCGCAATACCACGGGGGGTCCAGGGGACGCATCGGGACGGGAGTTTGGGCATGCTTTCTTATACCTTTTTTTACCACCGGCCCCGTTTGCGGATAGGCTTGATTCCTCGCAAGATGGTCGGGCCCTACTCGTACGTGCTCTACGCATCGATACTCGGCACGAGGCAGCGGTGGGGCCGAGCATGAACTACCTAGATCGAGATTGGGCTTTCAAATGTAGAACAGTTCTTGGGCACACGGGATTCGGCGGCGTTGAAATTGATTCGTCATGACGACTCGGGTATGCCCAGCTCCGTAAACAGGTCCGCAGCCTCCTCGTCCTCCAGGCCCATCTCCTTGACGCGCTTCCAGAACTTGCTGAGGTGGCGCGTGCCCGAGTCGCACAGCACGGTGACGACGCGGCTGCCCTCGGGGAGCGCCATGGCGGTGACGACGGCGGCGACGCAGTTGACGGCGCTGCTGCTGCCGACGAAGATGCCGTCGTTCTCGACGAGCCAGCGGGCCATGCGGCAGGCCTGCTCGTCCGTCACCTTGACGGCGTCGTCGACGAGGTCCCGGCCGGCCTCGAAGTTCTCCGTCACGCGGTTGACGCCGATGCCCTCGACGATGGAGTCGACCTGCTGGCGGCGCCGCGTGCCCTCGCGCTCGGTGCTCGAGTACATGACGCCGTGCCGGACCCGGTTGTAGAGCCCGCTGCCCTGGGGGTCGGCGAGCACGACGCGCACGCCGGGGACGCCGGCCTCGAGCTTGAGGTACCGCGCGACGCCCGAGATGGTGCCGCCCGTGCCCGCGCCGGCGACGAAGGCGTCCAGCGCGCCGCCGGCCTGGCGCAGGACCTCGGGCCCCGTCGTGGCCAGGTGCGCGCGCCAGTTGGCCGGCGACTCGAACTGGTCGGCGAAGAAGCCCCTGCTGCCGTCGGCCGAGGCGCGCGCGTGCTCGGCGGCGCGGCGGCGCGCGAGGTTGACGAAGTGGTCGGGGCTGGTGATGGGCGCGACGGGCACGCGCTCGACGGCGGCGCCGAGGTGGTGCAGCAGGTCCGACTTCTCGAGGCTCTGGTCGTCGGGCATGCAGATGTGCGCGCGGTAGCCGCGCGCGCGGGCCAGCGTGGCGAGCGAGATGCCGGTGCTGCCCACGGTGCCCTCGTAGATGGTGTCGCCGCGCCGCGGGACCAGCAGCCCGGCCGCCTCGGCCTCGACGATCATGTTGAGCGCGACGCGGTCCTTGGGGCTGTTGCCCGCGCCGTTGAGGAACTCGGCCTTGGCGAGGATCGTGCGGCCCGTCGCCGCGGACAGGGACTGGATCCTGACGAGCGGCGTGTTGCCGATGCAGCCCTCGATGCCGTCGGAGGCGTCGCGCTGGCTGGGGGCCGCCGCGGGCTGGGCCTCGTGGTCCTCGAGCTGCACGGGGGGCCCCCAGAAGAAGCTGCCCCGGCGACGGACTCCTTTCGCCCCGGGCCGGTCGTTGGAGCGGCGCTTGCGCTGGTACCGGCTCTCGAGGTCGGGGTAGAGGTCCTTGAAGCCGAGCGTCACGATGATGCCGGCCGCGAAGGCGGCGATGACGGCGGCCGAGCCGTAGGCCTTGGGGTGGTCGCTCAGGGACATGGTGTCAGCGGTGCAAGTCCACAGCCGGTCAGCGCTGGCATCACATGTTCATTCTTGCCGGCGGTTGGGCCGAAGCGTCGTCTGTCGCCGGGCAATGTAGTAGACGTCTCCATTTGGGTGAAGAGTCGTGGGGTGCTCCGAGGATATCCCGAGCAGGGAAGGGCAGAACAAATTCACTTGGTACATTCAGGTTGGAAACGAGGGTTCATGTCAATGACATCTATGGCATTCTTATATTTCACCATTATTCCGTTGTTCATTTGAGTTACTTTGCAGGCTTGCAAGAGCCGACAGAGCGGTTTCTTGCTGGCCACGGCGTAAAGACTGGGGTTCCTGGCTCCCAACACCGTGATTGACTCGACTCGACTCAGCTGTGCCGTGACTGATGTTGGATTAAGGAAGATGCGGGCGTCCTCTGTGCATTGGGTGTTCTCCTTTGAAGTGGATGGACGAAATGTCCCTCTGATATGCTGTAGCTGCTTCTCACGGCCCTGGAAACCTGAGGCCCGCCCACGGAACAACCCGCTCCCGACGCCGCCACGGAGCTCCAATTGAACCACCACCAACTGGCCCCGTCTGACTTTGAGCTCCCATCGTGAGAGCACACGACCACCACGCCCCCCCCCCCCCCAAAGCCGCCATGGACTCCCC
>JALHBX010000014.1:0-46284 GCA_024340025.1 Tolypocladium tundrense
GCCGACGCGCGCCGCCGTGCCGCGCAGGCTGGCGACGAGCTCGCCGTGCGTGCCGGCCGCCTTCCAGGGCAGGTCCCGGTCCGCGGCGTCGGCGCCCGTCGCGACGACGAGGTAGTCGTAGGCGATGCTGCGGCCCGTCGCGACGCGGACCGTCTTGGCCCGCGGGTCGAGCCCCGTCGCGGCCCCGACGACGAACTCGACGCTGCCGGGCGGGTACTGCGCCAGCCCGGGCCCGATGGGCTGCAGGAGCTCCTCGTCGGCGACGGCGCCGGGGACGACGGCCCGCACGGAGGCGAGGTTCCAGTAGAAGTGGCTGTTCTGCGTGGGCGTCAGACGGGCCGTCGCGGGGACATGACGGACGCAGGGGGGACTCGCCTTGGAGACCAGGATGACCTTGAGGTCCGGCTCGTGCGGCAGCGTGTGCTTGAGCAGCCGGTGGGTGACGGCCAGGCCGCCCAGCGAGCCGCCGAGGACGACGACCGTCTTTGGCATGGTGCCGCTGCTGGGGCGAGTCGTGGTTCGACGGTGCTTGCGGTGTTGATGCCCGGGTCTACGGCGGCTGCTTCGCGGTTCCCCTGCGTGTCTTGGATGTTCAATGGTCACGGGGTCTTTGAGAAACACCGCAGTCGTTTACGCTTTCACGATGGCAGAATGCGCCAAACGCCGTGTTTATGGCGGTCGCTCGGTGCGGCGACGTCTCTCGGTCCTCGGGAGTCCCCACTCTTTTGACGCGGGTGTTGACGTATTCCTCAACTGCTGTTCGAGCCGCTGCCCGTGTACGTAGGCCTTGTTTGGAGCTTCCGGGTGTATCACCTTGAAACAGCTGCCTCGCTTCGATGCGTCGATGCTTGCGAGGTACGAGCCCCGTCGTTCCGTGCGCCCAGTCCGCAGGCCGTGGGAGGTCGGCGACGCCTACAGAAGCCCCACGATCCTTGAACGCCCCGGCATCACACCTCGAGTCGCAGCATGCTCACTGCAGAGCGCCTCTTCTCGTATGCGTCTAGAACACTGCTGCCTCTCATGTTTGGCTGTCTTTGCTGCCGCCGCACGCACGGGTTCCGGGCCGGCCCACCTACCCCGGCGGGGGCCATCGTAGCCAATCACGCCGAAGACGTCACCAGCGCAGCGGCCCCTCCACGAGCTCAAACCCCGCCAGACGCCTGACCTCCAGCTTCTCCCCCAACAACAACAGCACCACCATCCCCAACGCCCGTCTGCTCCAATTCCCCCCTCAAACTCGCCCAGCATGTCTGCCCCCCAGAGCGACGCCTTCAAGAAGGCCGTCGTCGACTCCAAGAAGCTCACCAGCAAGCCCAGCAACGACGACCTGCTGGCCCTCTACGGTACCCCGCGCTCCGCGTCCCCCATCCGGCTGCCTCTCGACTGACCCTCATCCCCGCGCAGCGCTCTACAAGATCGCCATCGGCGAGGACATTGCCAAGGCCCCCGCCCCGGGCATGTTCGATCTCAAGGCACGTTCCCCCCCTTCCCCCTCCGCGGGCTCAAAGCACCCGCGCCCCGACGGGCACAGCTAACGTCGTTTGGCGGTGCAGGGCAAGGCCAAGAAGAACGCGTGGCAGAAGATCGTCGACGAGGGCGTCACCCCCGAGCAGGCGCAGGAGAGGTACGTCGCCCAGGTCGAGAAGATGAAGGAGGCGTACGGCTACGACGAGAACAAGGAGCCCGAGGCCGTGGGCAACTAGAGGGGCGGGAAATAAACCTTGCTCGCGCGCATACGGCCCAGATCGTGGAGGTTTGCGGGTTGGGGAAGGCAATGGTAGCTGTTGCGCTGCGAGGCCGTCTGCCGGGCAACTGATGGACGTCCGCTGCATTGTCGATATCATACCCCCAATGTTGCAAGCTTTTTCATAACTATTGACCTGCGGTCCTTTTCCGAGCTATTGCATGCAGTGCCTCAAATCGCTCCTGTTGTATAGCCATGTCAGGGCTGGAAAGTGTGCTCCCCAAGGCGGTTTCTGGAAGCCGTGTTGAGGCCCGGGCCTTATGGCGCCACAACAATGCTATTGTGACACAATTTCCAAGCATACCTCGCGAGCCACGAGGCTCGAAGAATGTTGATCCATCACGCGACGGGGCTGGCTAGCGACGCCGAGGCTCTCGTGGAGAGGACGCCCTTGAAGGCGTGTTCCAGTCAACATTCCTCGCCGCTCCCCATTCACTGCAGCGAAGCGCTTGCTTTGCTCTTGCTTCCCTCACAAGAGAGGCCAACTTGCTGGGCTGGCATCCTCGTACCATCGAAGAGCGGACCGTCTCGACGCAGCGACTATGCAATCCAAGGTGGACGTTGCATTTCCTCAAGCACTCTCAACCGTCAGCACCGTGGACTATCCCCGGGTAGGAGGCAGTGCGGCCATACGGCTGGTCAAGTATATATCGGCATCAGCCGGCCCTCGCCCTCCAATCCGCGTCACTCGGCACTCGCGTCTGCATCTGCATCGCCTCCGTCTGTGTCCATCACCAACCCAGTCAAGACCGTGGAGTAAGCATCGGCTCGTGGGTCAGCAGCGCACGACAGTGGACGTGGACCACAAAAAGCGTCACCCTGCTCGTATACGAGTACGAGAATCCTTCGCACAGCCTCATATCTGCCCGACGCAAGGCAGACGCCGTTCCCGCCACTTCCCCGCGATCTGCAAGCGACTCGCGTGGCCCAAACTCAAATCTCGATCTAGCCGACGACGTCATCGACATTCCTGTCGGTTTCCCCACCAGGCCGTCCGACGACACCCCGCGTCGCGAGCGAACAGAGAAGACAGTCAAGGGTAACATGTGCAATGCTGAGTTACAATTATTTGTCTACCAGGGCCATCAAGTCAATACGTACATGCGACGCCGGAGCGACGGATACAGGCGTATCCAATCCCGGCGCCTTGTTGAAGAGGAGCAGCTAGGTATGGCGCGTGTAAGAGTGGGTAATGTACGGGTTCCCAAGAGAACACCACCAATGCCATCCGCCTCGCCCGTAAAACACCAAATAACCACGGCCGACTCCGGGCATAACGAAGTCGCCGGTCGAAGGGGAATCATCGCAAAAAGGAACGAAGATCACAAAAAAGATGGCAGGCCCCAACACCGTGCAACTCGGACGGCTGCGCAGAGGCTCGCCCGTTCGTAAGACTCGTATACTCGTGGCTGCGCTTGAGCCTGCTTGTTGTCCCCGGCTCCCCGGTATGCAACGCCTCCACTCGTCATCGGAGCTTGGGTTCTCGTCGCCCCCCCTTGTTGCTCGGCTTACAGAAGAGCGACGACGCCGGCGGCCACGAGCAGCAGGGCGCTGACGCCAGTAGCGGCGGCGCCACTGACATTGGTGGGGATGCTTGTCGGGGCCCGGGTGGTGCCGGCAGGCCCGGACTCGGAGGGCTGGGTAGGCGCGCCGCTGGTGACGGTGCTGTTAAAGCCAGTCCAGGCGGTCGTGTACCCAGAGCTGCTGGCGCAGACGGTCGTGTTCAGCTCCTTGATCTGGGTGATGACGGGGATGCTAGACGACGAAGACGAGGCGGACGAGGTGGACGAGGTGGTCGAGGTGGTCGAGGTGGTCGTGGGCGTCGTGGAGGTGGACGAGGTGGTGGGAGGAGGAGTCGACGTGGTCGACGTGGTCGGGGGAGCCGTGGTGGACCGGGCCTGCTCGAGGCCGCCGGAAACGCTGTACGCGGCAGCGCAGGCGGCGAGATCCAAGTCGTTGGGGCAGCACCACGTCGCCTTGGAGTGGTCGTGGGTGCAGTAGTAGCCGGCCTCGCAGGAGTCTGTGGACCAGTCAGTCATCACGTTGCACAGAGAGCATAGCACTCGAGCAGGACCAGAGAGGAGACATACTGCCAGAGCCGTCGACGCAGCAGGACTGGCCGGCGCCCGGGTTATAGCAGTGCGCGACGCCACTGGAAGCCGCGCACTGGTCGAAGCCCGCACCGCAGGCGTCGGCGCAGGTCTCGCCCGAGCCGCAGTGCTGCTCCTCGGGCTTGTAGCCGCTGGTGTCGCGGGGCGAGAGGCTCAGGCCGGGGACGGGCATGACGGCGAGGCGGTAGGGCTGGCCCTTGGAGAGGGCGGCGGCGCCGGCGGCGCAGGCCAGGACGGCGACGGAGGTGAAGTGCATCTTGTCTGTCTGTGGCAACGGTTTGACGGTTCGAGATTCGGTCGGTGGCGTGACGAAGAAGAGGGGCGAGTGCGAGGCCCGAGGCGTGAGAGTCGATGAACCAAGGCTGAAAAGAGCGGAACGAGTATTAAGCAATACTCTGGCGGCGAGCGGATCGACAACGAGGTGAGCCTGCGAGAGCCTCAGGGCCGGAACGAGCGCAGAGGGAGGGTGTTGGTGATGCTGAAGAGGAAGCGGAACAGGGAAGAAGCCAGCGCGGGCAGAAGATGGAGCGACCAGCCTGGTCCAGCAGCACGGCAACGGATGGGCGCACCTGCCAACCGCGAGGGACGACGCAACGACTCCTTTTAATTTCCCGAGCGGCCCAGCGTCGAGCATCTCATCTGCTCAGGCGCCGTGACTGGCGGCGCCCAGCAGGGGGGCTCCACTGGGCACGTCCAGTTTGGGCCCTGCACCAGGGGCAGCGAGCGCCCAAGCTGCTGGGGGCGGCGCCATGCCGCTTCGGGCGTGGTGGGGGTGGGCCAGGCACCGAACTCAGCAGAGGTTTGACAACTGGACCTCCACTGCACCTCCACCGCACCTCGCTGGACCTCCACTGGCCACCTCCACTGCACCTCGCTGGGCCTCCACTGGCACCTCCATCGGCACCTGCGTGTGCCGGCAAATCTCCAGTCTGCGACGACGGCATCGCGAAAACTCTGGCCTGCCCTGGCCAGCGAAGCGCGGCACATCTCGCCGCGTCACGGACAGGCTCGGTTCGCGGGCGGGGCTGCTGCGGTCTGCCTCTCGCCGCAGCCGAGGCCGACTCCGATCGCCTCCTGCGCGTGCTGCTGACGAGAGACGGACGGTTTCAAGCCCTGCTGAAAGGGCAAGGCATATGCCGCTCTCTCATGCTCGCCGCTGACTCGCCGTTCCCGTGCGTGTGCCTCGCCAGCCAGCGCACGCGTGCCACCTACACGGGCCGCCAGACAGACACCTCAGCGCACGCTTCCATAAAAAGAATCCTCCTCACCGTCGTCGCCGACGCCAGCAGATGCCGCCGTCCAACCAACACTGCCGCGCGCTCTCCCTGCGGCGGCTCGGCACCAACCAAACCGCTGGCTCTGGCGGCCCCCGAGACCCGCCGCTGGCCCCCTCGGCGCTAAGACGAGCACTTACACCACAACCGGCCGGTGGACCTCGCGAGAAGCTTCATGCGCGCAACTTTGTCAGAATTTTTCACAGTTTTGCCGCGACGATGCCGTGACTGGGCCGTCGACGCCGGGCGGGCGAGAAAATGGCGCGCTCGTGGCCAGTCGTCCGTTGCCGCCCTGCTGGCCGGCCTTGGCGGGGAGCCTCCAGCTCACAGACGCCCGCGACGATCGATGGGTTGGTTGGCTGCCCACGTTTGAGTCTTGCGTCCGTTTCAGGACCTCTGTGCACGCAAATGCCGGTGGCGGGCAGTCTGTGTCCGCCTTTGTCTCGGCGCCGGCGCCTGTCTCACCTTAAACTCGTCGACTGCGTCGCGCCTTGCATGCCGTGAGCCGTCTGCGCAAAAAGAAACGATGGCCAAGACAGTCCGCGACCAAGGCCCGTGATATCCTCGCCGACAGGGGCATCTGCGCACATGCACGACGGGGAGGGAGTCGTTGTGCGCGGGCCAAACCTCCGGCCTGGGCAGACGAGCCTCACCGCCCTCACATGGCCCGGTGGTACTCGCAGTCAGTGCATGCGTCTGATGTCTCGCTCACTCGGCGTTGATACGAGCTCCGCTCCCGTCTCGGTAGGAATACGTGTTCCCGAGGCCTCCAAGCCCTCCTCTGCAGCGACGCCCTGCTCTGCGGCGATGACCTGCCTCATGCCGTAGCCCTCGCTCCCCGTGCAGGACTGCGGGTAGATGCAAGTCATCGCCACGATGCAGGACGCCGTACGAGGTGCGACTCCAGATGTCTCCTGCGCTTCTCCGCATTCCATCGTACATGCACGCGCCCGCTGCGTCTCGTAAAAAGCACCCGCCCTGGCAATCTCGTAGCGGGCGAAGGCTTCGGTTCTGTACCTACCTTGCGATGGGTGCGAGTAGCGGCGAGGCAAGGAGGGGCAATGATTGGGGCGAGTGTGCGGCGATGCAGGTCGGAGGCTTCAGAAGGGATGCCGTGCAAGTCGACGATGACCTCTGCTTTGCATATACAGATAGCGGTCAGCGGTCAGCGGTCAGCGTCGGTTCTGCATCCGCATAGGGAGGGTCGGTCAAGTCACCGCTGGTTGTTCAGGGCACGTCGACCCCTTTCCTCCCTTGCCGTGCGTCCCTTGACGATATCCCTGAGACAAAGGGTAGAGCCGCCGCATGCCCCTCGACGGCCGTGTTCGAGCTCGTGGTGGTATTCGGTCAGGGGAGCATACACTCTCGCACATGTATTCCGTAGTGCTTGATGCCTTAGTACACTACTATACAGCTCCTTGCTTCTCATCCATATTCAGACACCGTCCCGACTTGCACACCCCGTCCATTGTCTCGCCAGCTGCAACGTCCGTCGAGAACCATCCACCATCTCAGCATAGTACACATCCTCCATGTTTCTCCACGAGGTCGCCGAGCCGATGCCCTCGCCTCGAGGTATCCTCCAGGTGCTGTACAACTCGCGTCCAGCCCGGTATCGGGCTGCCGTCGCCGTCTTGGGCCAGTACTACTCGCCTTCCTCGCCGCCCATCTTGGCGATCCACTTGTTCATGTTCGAATACTTCTCCTCAAACGTCCGCTGCAGCTTCTCTCCCGCCGCCCACATCGGGTCGCCCTTCTTCCAGTATGTGAAGCAGTTCTCAAAGATCTGGCGCACGTCCGCAAGGAAGTCTCCCTCGTTGACATACTCGCGACGGTCCATCTTGGATTTGACCGTGCTAAGGTCCATCGGCCGTTTGACCTTGTCGAAGTAGTCTGGCACGCCGTCCTCTACCGGCTCAACCGGGTCCTTGAACGGGCCAACCAGCCGAGTCCAGAATCCTACGTCGACGTGTTAGTTTCAGCTCGTAGACGTAAGAGGATGAGACTTCTCCGGCTTACCAGGTCCTGAAAGCATTCTGGTCAGCAGGTCGGCGCAAAAGTCCAGCTTCTGTGACGTGGAAAAGGTGCGACCCTCCAGGTAGGCGGCGCTCGAGCGTCGTTTCTGCGGCTTGGGGAGCGGCGTGCGGGCAGGTTTGCGGCCCGCTGCCTGGTCCTGGGGCGTAGCAGACGTGTTTGGAACACCGCTCGCCCGTCGATTCTTCTTGATGTTGTTCAAGATCTCCTCGTCGCTCATGTCGTCCAGGTAATGGACGTTCTTCCGCGGCAGCGCGGCAGCCGGTACACTAGGGGAGTCGACAGGCGCCTGGACATTCGGGGAGATGTCAAACGAGCTCATGGCCACCACCAGCTCGCTAAGCACTTCTTGTGGCAGGGACTTGGCAAACTCCGTTCTGGCGTCCGACGACCTCATGTATTCGGCTGCCCACGACAGCAGCAGCAGTCGAATCGAGGAGCCTTCCGGGGTGTCTCGCCAAACCTGTATCAGGAGCGGCGTGGCGGGAATCCTCTCGGTCAGCCGTCGACACTCGGCCATGGCCTCCAGCGTCTTGTCGCAGAGGCCATCGATGCCGAGCTTGTGGCCCAGGTTCCAGAGGCCGACCAGGGACTCATACGAGGGCACGTTGGTTTCGTCCGCAATCAAAATGCCGGTGTAGAGAAAATGCTGTGCCAGTCCGAATACGTCCTCTGTAAAGTCGGGAAGCTTCACGATGTGCTCAACGGACTCGTCGGCACCCTTGTCCGCGAAGAACTCGCGGTAGAAGTCTGAGCGATCGCACAGGAAGTCCTTTTGGATGCCAAAGGGCCGTTCCTCAGGCCCGACCAAGACTATGACGAAAATCGGGTGTGGCTGGCTGCAGACAATCTTAGCTGGATGAAGACGCCAAGGTCTTGGGGTTGGCATCTTACAGCCATGAGAACTTGGGCTTCCCGGCTGTGGTTGTGTTTGTGGCTGTGGTCGGCGCGACCGTAACAGCACCGTTGACAGTCGCTTCGGCAGACATGTTGCTCGTCTCTTTGGTCCGTCAGCTTCAGCTTGATGAAAAGTGTCAAGGAAGATTGAGTCGAGGTGAAATATTTGCAAGTGACGGCATAGGGGCGGGGGGAGGGTTGCTGTGAAGAGCATCGCCTCAGAGACCATGTGAGCAGCCCAGCAGTGATGGGCGCGACAAGGCGTGGGACATGATCGCTTCGTGATTCATTCCCATAACGGGGGCCATTGGCCGTGTTCGAGCTCTGTTCACGCCGAGCAGGCTGAACATGAGCTGTGAGATGGAAGAATCGACTTACTCGAACCATCCGCGGAGCTCCCCCTAGACCCCTTCTCACAGCTTAGCCTGCCTTATCGATGCAGCTGGCGAGTTCAGTCACACGCGCACAGCAGTGACAGAGCCTTGGACGAAACCAAAATGCTCTGAATGGCAGGAGTTGATGCCTGATCGCGAGTTGTTCAGAAGCTTCGACGTGAATGAGGTGAGTTTCTGGCCTGGAAGGTCGTGTGGCACTGTTCCGAAGACAGCTTCTGATTGGCTGGCGGCTGATTACGTGATGCGCCGCATTCGTCTAGTTATGGTGCGTGTATTCGTCCTTCGTAGGACAAGTCCAAGGTGACGAGCATCTGATTTCCTTGTTGAACTTACTGGCTTGCAGTTGAACAGACGTTGGTATCAGAAATGACTCAGAAAACAGGAATCCCCCCGGCTGTTGTCATAAAGCCAACACCAGTAGTGTTGGGTACTGTTCCGCCACTGCCAACGAGCTACCCTATACCACCACTCCCAGCTAAATCGCATCTACGTACGGACTACCACTTGGGATCAGCCTCAAGACTCCCAACCAGTCTTACCGAACTATGGCTCAGCAACAACTGCAAAGCTGGGCTGGATGCAACTGTTTGTACTACGGCGGAACAGTTAGCGCTGACAGTCAGATGAACGACGTTGGTGAAGGCATCTGTCTACGGACTACCTGATCTCAGGTCATCACCGTGAAGATGAATCCGTGAGTATATGATAATGCCATGGCCTCGAGACCTCAACCGGCGAGACGCGAGTCGGGAGAGTCCGATCCGGCAAAGGCGATGGAAAAGCCCAATCGACAGCTTCCAGCGATTCACGCAGGCATACCGCCTCTCGTCATAGCATCGGTGGCATACACCTGAGCTATCCTCTTAGATGACGTCCTGTTCCAGCAGTGGCTGAACGAAGTCCAGTCGAATCGGGGCGTATGGGCTGAGTCTTGCCAGGGCTTCCTCGTGAGTACGATGCGCCGGACAAGTCCAGGGCAGCTCGGGCAGCAATCATGCCATCAAGAATGGTCCTTGGGACCAGCGCGAGCGTTTCGCCGCCCTGGCTTGACGAGTAGCCCAAATACTCAAACATATCCCAAGACTGTGTACAAGTATTACGTGTTCCTCAGCAGTCATCTTCCTCCGGCCCCGCCCGAAGAGACCATAGGTACTTCATACGAGTACGGACTACGGACCACGAGACACATCATAGGGATACAACCTCCGTATGTGCCAAGTACAGCGCCAAGAGTACACCGGCGCTGCAGCGTGGACCTTCGTTCTGGAAGCGAAAATGCAATTAGAGTTGGCAGGGTGTCTGTCACTTGAGACACATCGCATCACATGCTGGCTGAATGGCCTTCCATGCCGTATCCCGCGCGCGGGAGCCCGGCGCCGACCATCGCCACGAGGCGAATCGACCCGGCGCTGCTGCCTGCCCGGCGGCACATGGGAGCACGGCACGTAGACTGCCGTGGATGGCATGACATGACCGCTGCTGGGAGTCGAACCGTCAGGTCAGCCGGGTTTCCCCTTCCGCGACGGGGTGAGTTACGCGGCCGCCCTGCGAGATCCTGCAGTCTCCACGGCTGTTGTGCGACGTGCCTTGGCGGCGGGAGCCCCGACGACAGCCGACCCGTCGCGATATGCAGTTGCGGCCACGGCACGGCTGCGAATGTACCCGTAGACAGAGCTGCCGGACATGCAAGCCGAAGCACCTCGTGGTACGCCGTAGCAGGAACACCAGTGGCTGCCAGCGCAGAGGAGGCAAGCGGGCATCTATCAACCGAGACACCACGAAGGTCTGGCCGTACTACCCCACGGGGCAACCACAAGCAGCATCGTTCCGCTGGGAAAAAGAAACCCCCCCCATGCTTGAAATCGGCCCGGCCTATCAAGGGGCGACCCGGCGCGGTAGTCTGCTGCAGTCGGGCCCTCGCCGGGGCGCCGCGCTGTGCGTGTTGCAACTCGGTTTTCGCAGTGCCGTACGTGTGTGGCACGATGGTGATGCCGTGATCAGCTGTTTTCCCGTCGGACGAGCCCTAGCACAGCAAGGAGTGGCGCCGTGCACGGGGCCGAGATCTCGGCCGATCGAGCTTCCTCGATGAGGGCGCCTGCAACATCGCCATCAGCCGATTTGCAAAGGGCGAAGCTTGGTTCCGAGTTGGACATGGACGCCTCCCCCCGGCTGGTCGCCGCCTCCTGTGCCCCCTCCGGACGCACGAGATGCATTTCCGCCTGCAGGGCGCTGCGGCACTGCCCATCGCGGCACGCCCCCCAGGCTGGGCAGGTGTCTGCTCGTATGTATGCGTCTCCCTTGCGGGCGTTGCCTTTGCCCTGCTTGCCTTTCCCTGCCGCGTGCCCCCCCAAGGTCGAGCGCGTGTCCGCCACGGCTCGGGGCGTGCGCGTGCAACCCCAGGATCGGAGGCGGTGCGGCAGAACCCCGACCTGCTGCGGGCTGGTTTCACGAGGCGTTTCGAGGTCTGGGGGCGGGGAACGGGCTCGTCACAGCTCTGGAACCCGAAGCACGGTTCAGGTGCGCGGAGAGTGACACGTGATACGGGTGTCTCTTGTCGTTTCGGCTACGGGAGATGGGGGACTGTCGATAAAGCCGT
The DNA here is from genome assembly GCA_024340025.1 of Tolypocladium tundrense. Taxonomy (NCBI): domain Eukaryota; kingdom Fungi; phylum Ascomycota; class Sordariomycetes; order Hypocreales; family Ophiocordycipitaceae; genus Tolypocladium; species Tolypocladium tundrense. The sequence goes on from JALHBX010000014.1 coordinate 11,052, forward strand.
CGATCACCGTCGGTCGGCGCCGGAGTGTTTTATTAATACCCGCGCTGTGCTCGGGTCGCGCAGCGCTGCGCGGGAGCTGTCGCTCCCTCCGTCGCCGCCGGCACCCAAAGCCGGACGGAGGGATCGACCGCTTCACCGCGAGGTGTGGGAGAGATAAGATCCGATCCTTGGGGCGGTGCAGGGCGCTGCGTGCCGGGTGCCGTTATACCTAATTTGTACGTAACGGCTGCTCGCCAAACCACCACGGGATGCCGCCATTTGCACGGATTAGGCAGAACAATACTGTCGACTGATGACTCAACAGGCAGTTGATACTCGTAGTTGCTACTCGTAGGTGCTAGTTGCTCTCGGCTCGCGCAGGCACGCGCGGGCTCGTGGACTCGATCAGTGCAGGCCAGGGACAACCCCGGTTCGCGACAGAGCGGTGGGCGAGGCTCGTGCCAAGCCGAAAGTCATGAGCGCTTTTCCATCTGCGTCATGTCGCGGCCAACCGCCGGGGACTCCACCGCCTGCACAACCGCAGCACGAGATACTGCAAGGAATGAATGAGTCTTTTCCGAGTAGGTGATGGCTCTGAACAGCATCGCGTCACGATGGCCTTCTGCATCGTAAGTTGCGGAACCCTGGCGGTCCGACAATCTTCCTGCTCTTGGCGTCCCCGAGACGCCGGGCTCTCTGCCGTGATCCCCCCCTTCACATGCGCGAATGTGCCTGTAAGGCTGGAGTCTGGACGGGCGAGGCGTGTGCCTACGAAAACGTGGAGCAGATCGAAGCAGGAGAAAAAGCCCTCTCGAGAATGTACCTCCACCCCACAGGTACTTCGTACAAGCCCTCAGAGTGGGGCGGGGCCCCGTCCGTCGAAAATCTCAACCGTATCGTCTGTGGGGCGCCCTCTTGACGAGACGTCAATGATGCCATGGAAAAGAATTTTTAGCCCTTCCAGAAGCATGTGGCAGGCGGCCAGCAGCCTGCCCCGGACCGCCTGGCGCGGACATGACGAAGCTTTCCACTCCACAGCCGGATTTGACCGATCTCGAGCCAAGGCCGCTCGCTGATTCAAACCGACGATTCGCCGACGGGGCGTCTCTGCACGAGAATCGTTAGGGATCTTGAATCATGGGCTCTGCTACCGACTCTGAAGAAAACCAACCCCTGGGCGGCGTGTTTTGTACTGCTACTCGTAGTTACCAGGAATTGGTGGTGTTGTTGTTGTTGTTGTTGTTGCAGTTCCGGTTGCAGTTGAAGGGCAGCCTCTGGCCCTTGACCCGCAGCAGGGTTGCGGGCAGTCATTTGGCTGAGGCTCTGTGGACCGGTCTCCATTCATGCCCTCTCGGCGTCAATATTCGGCGCTTCGCCGGCGCCTAGCCCGTGTCCCCAGCCTCCGACGAGGTGGTGTTGTCGTGGCTGTCGCGCTCGTCCTCCTCGCCCGAACCCTCGTCGCTTCGGCCAATCTCTTGGCCGAGCAGGACATCCTCGCTGCCCTGCCATTGCGGCGGTGGAGCTGGCATTGCTGCCTCGTCCTCGTCGGCCCACCCGTAGTCTTCGTCGTCCTCGCTGTCTGGCACCTCCAGCTCTGTCTGCCCCAGCTTTCGCTTCCGCCGTGCCAGATCTGCAGATCCTGTCAAGGGATTACTAGCAGCATCGTAGTCGATGCTAGTCGCGCCCGCCTGGCCCTGTGGCGTTAGCACATTGCTGAGGCTTGGGGCATTGGGAGGCTCTGATCCAACGTACAGCCTCAATCTTGAATGCAGACACATGCTCGACGGCCTCGTTGGTGGCCTTGCCATCGATCTTCTGCAGGCCTGCTAGAAAGACGCTGCCGAGCTTCTCGCCTTGCCAGGCCCAATCCCTGTAGAGTACGAGCCGAGTTGATATGCCCTGCTCCCACACAGTTGCGTTAATGGCAGCGACCAGCGTTGCGCCCTGTTCGGACTGCATCCTGGTTGCGCATGGTGATAGGATGACGACTGCACAGTTTCGCGTGGCGGCCAATTTCTGAAGTGCATTCATGATGAGCTGAAAACCTTGTAGTCGCTTTGTCGATGCGGTTGGGCCTGGAGGGTGTGTGAGCGGCGCGTCAAACCAAGAGCCGGGGAGAGTTGGTGGCACCTTTGCTGGCCTTTGCGGCTGCGCGCCCATCTCGGGACTTGGGAAGCGCAGAGTTTAGCAGAGCCGATATGGAGCTGATGACCACTAGAGAGACGCCCGTGCCTATTGATTTTGCCGTCGGCCGTGATATCAAGGCCATAACATGAGGCAGAGTGAGGCAAGAGTAATGTGTGAACTTGCTCCAGTCGACACTCGAGCCATCACTGGCGGCGTCTCGGTCCCTGAAGACTTTTACAGACTCAATGGCTAGGGTAACCCGTTGCCTTTGTACATTTTGGAGGCAATCTGGCAAAGCAGTGTCAGCTCACTTGCCTTGGACACGGTCTGATGCAGGGTCGACGAAACAGACCTACCCAGACCACTTCATGCCCATCGCAGATGGTGTTCGCGGCCATCTGAATCCTGCCAGAAACGTCAACGCCCAAATACGCGCATTGCCGAACAATGAGAGCCGTCTTACGCCAGAGCGGTTTTGCCTGTGCCCGGAGGCCCCCAGATCTCCGTCACTTGACCACGTTTAACGCCGCCATGGCGGGTGGAATCATCCGACTCCGCAGTCGCCGGCCCAAGCAGCGCTTTGTCGAGGCTCTCTAAGCCGGTGGCAATGTGCACGGCGGGATCATCCTTTAGCTGGTCCAGCGCCTGCGACGCAGCAACTGTTGGCAGCCTGTCTGATTCCGGTCAGTTTTCGGCAGGGGCAGGCTCGGCGTCTCGGCACTCACGGGTACCCGGTATATCGAAACTCGATATGTCATGCCCATGGATGGAATGGTAGTCCATCATCCGCAAGCGTGAGCCTCAACGCCGCCGTGGCAATGGCATCGCGAGGTGTTGGGCTTGGTGCTCGTCGTGCATGGTGGGGACCGGCGCGCGAACAACTACGCGGGCTCACGTGACGGGACGGCCGAAGGTGCATCAACTTGAATGCGCGCACATCTGGTGCACGCCGTTGCAAACTTTATCTGAACTTGAAGCGTCTCAGCAAAGCCTTCAGACATTTCTCCCGAGCATTGCGCCGAGGCGCTGCATTCGGGAAAGCCAGGTAGTCTGAAGCCACAATCGCTGGCTCGTCCAAAGCCCGTGTGGTGTGCTGATGTATCTATAGACGTTGATAGCGCATATCCCACACCACGTGTGCATATACAAGCAAACCTGCGAAGTAGTCCGTACGAGTACTGTAGATCGGCTCGGATGAGTGGTTTGTCTATTGCGGAACCCTTCCTATCACTATCCTTGAACACCCTTGGGGCGCCGGCATCTATGCACGCCGCGTCACCGAAAGCCCAGCTGAAGCCACACGCAGTTCGCGACCCAACTGGGTGCTTGTTGGTGACATGCATATCAGCCGCGCGCGGGAGGTCGAGCCAAACCTCGAAAACACCGCTGTTTGACACCGCCTCGCAGATACTCGTACTGCGCCTCCTCCAGTCGATGCCCAATGCCAGCTGCCCTACGGGTACATCACTCCTCTCGACCTGCACGCAATGTGGAGTGCGACAAAGTGTCCTCATGAGCCTCAACGCTGTACGAGTACGAAGCACTCCGTGCGAGTACATACTTTGTACGCGGCGAGGCGTAACCGTGGAGTGGTACTCGTATGAGCTCTTTTTATTAATCCAACCCGGTCGCTGAAAATGGAGCGTCAAAAGACGGCTACAGACGGGCTGCTGCATGGGCGGCTGCAGCGGCAATGTCGTCAGAACCACGGCGAGAGTTTTGCTGGACGGACAGGATGGACCCTGGTTTCTGGGGCCACTGCAAAGTACGGAGTACTTCGTACTCGTATTGCGCACACCCCATTGTTCCCGCGACACGCGATTTTTAGCTGTCAAACAACAGCTCTTTTGCCCAATGGCGGTGGCTTTTCCAGTACATAGACACGGGGCCCGAAACGCGACATTGATGCAAGGTCCTGCCTCGGTCAGGATGCGTTTCGGGGATCGAGTCAGCCTTCACCCACGGTGCAACCCTCGGCCACGCTACGTAGGTAGGTACGGAGTGCTCCGTAGCATCGACACAATAGCCACGGGCCAAGGCAGCTGCAGGGAGAGTGGCTCGGGCGCAGGCATGCCAAAAGTTGGAGCCCCGCGAAAGCTACTCGTACGAGTACTCGTAGAGCCCTCACCGGACCCTGCTGCCTGCAACTTGGGTGATGAAGCAATCATACGGCAATTTGGCGCAATGGCCATGGCCAGGTATGGGCTTTGTACGAGTAGACTCTTGTTGGGCCGCCATCTGTTGCGAACCAATTATTAGCCTTTCCAGGCGGGCGGGCTCCTCCACGGGGTCAAGCGTGGGAGGCAAGGCTCACCTGGCCGGGACAAGAGTACGTATCTGGCATCCCACAGCGCCGCGGCATGATGGAGTAATCGATGTCGGGTGAGCGGGCCACAGGCGGCCGTACGTACAAGTTCGGTCCCACGGTCCGGCGCCTCGCCCGGCGACGCCGAGGCGTGGTTTCGGCTATTGGAGGCCGTCGTCACCGTCGGTCACCGACCGCCCCGAGCGGAGCCCCGCGTCGTGGCATCGTGGGACCGTCACAGGCACGTGGGCGGGCTGCACAGGTCGGTGTGGCCAGTCAACAGCGCAGCTACTCGTGCTCGTACGAGTAATTGCACGTGAAGGCGGCAAGGTGGACTCTTGTCCCTGCACGGGGCAGATACGGCCAAGGGGACCAGCTCCGGGGACGCCAAGTCTCAGGAGCAAAAGAGCAAAAGAGCAGCAGAAGCACGCAAGACGATTCGGAACCACCAGACAGGCAGGCGACCAACGTCGCCACGGTCGCCCGAGTACGTACGCAGTACGTAAAGGAGGACGCGAAACGAGGCGACGCTGTTGTGCTTTGAACGACTGTCCGTATTTGGAAGCTGTAGTCCGTACCGACGCCAAGGGGCTGAGGCTAAACCAGCTCCTCGGATCAGGGCTACTGCATGTGCGGCCGCCGTCTCTCCAGGCATCGGGAGCTGCATGCCGGCTCGACTGATGGGCGCCAAGTCGTGGATACGTGTTATCAGCAACGAGGCGCGCGCCCCCAGACTTGGAGATAAGCACGAGAGCTTACGAGTAAAGGCACGGCGCCGAGGCAATGAGAAAGTTACCGTCGACAAGAAGAGCCGACGAGCGTCGGTCGCGCCCAGACCTCTGGTCTCGTCCCTTTTGCACCTGAGCTCATCTCAACACCGCCAGCCAACCGAGGATAAGGCGCACAGGGAGCCTCCAGCCCACTCTCGGAGCAACGGCCGGACTTCCCCGTCCCGAGTGCCGCCTGAGACCAGGACCGACAGGGAGCAAGGAGATCTCAGATTTGGCCCGGAATTACCCAAATCAGCTAGACAGCTAGACACTGGTTGGAGCAACGGAGTGATCTTTGCAGTGGGAGCATGTGCCAGGGCAGATACTCGTACGGACGAGCAGCCTTTCGAGGTGGCGATCTGGCAGCAGACTTTCGATAGGCGTGCACACCAATGGCAGCCTCAAGACTACTTGTGGTTGACAGCCCGAGCGATACGGGGCAAGCTGGCCCCCCACACAATGCGGAGGATGGATGAGGACGAGTGCAAGGGTACAGGCGTTTTCCTGGGGGCCCCAGCCTGAGGCGAGACAATAGCGACAAAACGGATACAAACTCGGCGAGGTCTCCGCGGGTGGCCCAGAAGGAGAGCCTATCGCGGCGTTACCTGGAGAGGTGAAGTCCGGGGAAGGCTTGTTGTTTCCCCGCTGATAGCCACGAGCCAGCGTTGGCCCGAGCCAGCTGTTGGCTCGAGCCAGCGTCAACTCGAGCCAGTACGAGTAGGTATTGGCGGGAAAGGGTCGCATCCCACGATGGTTCTCCAGGATTCGCCAGGGAGCTTCTGGGAAAGAGGCGTGCGTTCCCGACCGACTCCTTGACGCCATCCGCGGCAGAGGTGAGGCGAAGCAAGTGTTTGGCGCTCCAACTTAGACAGGATGGGGGTGAAGACAAGGAGGGCGGAAGCGGCGCGTGGATCGACCTCTTCCTTGGGCTAAGCAGCCGAGACACGGTGGGCCTCGCCCTGTTGTCGCAGCCGAATCACCGGCCCAGAACAAGTCGTGTCTCTCGGTTTCTGTTGCCAATTCCTGGCCGTGTACGGAAGGTCAAAGAATGCCACGAGCACGTACCGCTTAACCGCGGCCTGGAGCTGACCGGTGCAGACCGGGCAGAGCTGACGAGCTGGCTTCGCAGCCAGATAGATCACTGCCCCAGGGCTTCCGCAGAAGGCTTGATACGCAAGCCCCGATTCTTATCATCGAGTGCCGCAAAGGCGTGACCATGGCACACACACCGTTGGCGCTGGCTAGCATCTGGCTTTGCAGGGGTCAACGACCTCCCCTCCCCAGACCGCAGACACCACCAACGAGACTTCATCTCCGTCACCGGAGGAGACGAGGGCAAGAGCCAATGCAAGGCATCGGGCAAGATGAATGGCGTCGTCGTCCGCAAAGAAGCAAATCTCCAGACAGAAACGGGACCGGGTGATGAGCTGCTCGCGGCTGTTTGTGGTGACACGACGAATGGAGGAGGGCTTGCTGGGGTAAAACGCCTGTCAACCGCCGGTATCTGGGGAATTCCACCCCATTCGCTGGCCCCCACAGATGGCGCTGCTCGGGCATGGCATCATTGATCACTCAACATCAGCCCAAGGCGGCACGGCAGAGCTCGATGCCGCATAGCACAGCACAGATGGGCCATGATAGTGCCGAGTCGCCGCCGGATCGGCTTCGCCCAGACAATTACGTGGACGCGTGCAACGAGTGGCTGCTCGTCGCACAAATGTGCTGGCTTCGAGGCGTTTGTTTTGCCAACAACGAGGGGACCGAAGACGGACCCCCCCCGTGGGCGTGCGTTTGCGTTTGCGGGCCGATTTGCTTTTAACAGAAGATGAAAGAATTCACCCGGGGAGAGCATCGAACCTTCCCGACAGGCAAATGTGGCCGGGATCTGACCGCCCAGTCTTGGACGCCACTGGAACGCTGATTGCTTGGATGCTTGCTGGACGCTGATGGCGGACGAGTTGTCGTTGGGCGTTGCTTGGTTGGAGGGAGGAGAGCTGGCGTTGCTTGGTCGCTTACGCCCCTAACCCGAACCTAACCTGCCGTTGCTCGTCACGACATACGAGTATCGAGTTGGTCGTTTGGCCTCCTGGAATGGGAGCCAATCAGTCCAGCGCAGCAGGACACGACACGACACGACACGGCACTGCTGCGCCCCACGCCGCCCAGGCTGGATGATAGCGACGACGGACGATGAGGTGGGATAGTGGGGTGGGAAGGGAAAAGGAGGAAATAAAATCCTCACCTGAAATCCCTTCCCCCACAGCGTCAGTCGGGGCCAGTCAGTGCCAGTGCCAGTCAGTGGCGCCCCTGTTTCCGTTGCCCCGGACATGTGAGTTGCAGTCGCAGTCGCAGCCGCAGGCGCAGCCGCGCCTTGCCTGGCTGAACGCAATCAATGCGGGTGCGGCGCGGCGGTGCGGTGCATTGCTGGGCTGGCCCCCGGTAGCGCTCGCCACTGCTATCATCAGCATCGCCAGCGAGTGCGTGCTCAAGCACCGAGGACTCAGAAGGTGGGATGGATGGATTCGATGGATGGATGGGTGCGTGGTGGGGTGTGTGTGGGAAACGTGGATGCAACGCCGCCCAGGGGGGGCGTCGGCACAGCATCCCCAGTCCCCCCCCCAGCCGGCCCCAGCCAAGCCACGGACCCCAACAGCCAGAATAGCGCAGAGGTACCTCCGTCGGCGCAGTACTTGGCTTGTCGCCCCGGCCGCAGGGGCGTGGCTGCAGTGCCCGCTGCGCGCTGGGGCACCCCGTGGGAGGAGCAAGGTACCTGCCGCCCCCCCAGGCCTTGTATCGCGCTCCCTCCAGCAGCCCTCGCTGGCGGACCCCCATCGGCCCCCCAGCGCCTGCTGGACGTGCCCTGCGGCGCTGCAACCCTCCACAGTGGCCTGAGGCGGCGCCTCTGTTTGACTGCCCCCGTGCAATGCCCTCAGCGGGCGCAGGCGCCCTGCTTTGCCGTCCCCGGCGGAGGTACATGCCCCCAGGTACCTCCTCCACAGCGCGCCTGTACCGACCCGGCCGAACCCGCCCTTTTAAAACCATTCCCTCTCCCCCCGTCTCCTCCCCCGAGAAAAAAGATTCGATTCCCCCCCGTCTCTTCCCAACGCAAGCATCTCACCTTGACCTGCATCCAGCATCTGCTGCCGCAAGTCTTTCCTTGGACCACCACGACAGCTCACCGACAGCGCCGCCCTTCGGCATCAACAGCAAGCCGACGGCCGAACCCCCTTTGCCTTTACATAGTCACTGCGTCCCTCTCGAGAGACGAGAACCCGCATTCTACCGACTCTCCTGGGTCGCCCACCACACGATCACATGCAACGAGCACACTCAGCAGTGGATTTCTCCAATCTGCTGAACCCTACCGCCCTGGCTGACAAGGGCCACGACAACAACCCCAGACAAGGCAACGACGTCGACATGGCCAGCGCTGCCGTCACCGTCATCAAGCCCAACGGGCCTCTGCCTGGTGCCCAGGCGTCGGAGAACTCCAACGAGCTGCCTCGCCCGTACAAGTGCCCGCTCTGCGACAAGGCCTTTCACCGCCTGGAGCACCAGACAAGACACATCCGCACTCACACCGGCGAGAAGCCGCACGCCTGCCAGTTCCCCGGATGCAGCAAAAAGTTCTCTCGCTCCGACGAGCTGACCCGCCACTCACGAATCCACAACAACCCCAACTCGAGACGCGGCAACAAGGGCCAGCACCAGCACCAGCCGCTTCACCACCACCAGGGCCTGCCTCCGCACATGCACCCTGAGGGCATGATGGCTCCTCCCCCCGCCCCCAAGACCATCCGCTCTGCTCCTGGCTCGGCGCTGGCCTCGCCCAACGTCTCTCCTCCGCACTCGTACGCCTCGTTCGCCCACCACCCCCAGTCGAGCGTGCACTCCTACAACCGCAGCGGAGACATCTCGATGCTGGCCAAGGCGGCTACCCAGGTCGAGCGGGAGACGCTCGCTGCCCCGGCCAACCACCACGGCTCGAGGCACCACCCTTACTACGCCCATGCCATGCCCGGATCCAGGGGCCACCTGGGGGGCCTGTCCTCGTACCACATGTCGCGATCCCACTCTAACGAGGATCACCACGACGACCACTACAACGGCTCTCTCCGACACGCCAAGCGCTCGAGGCCAAACTCGCCCAACTCTACTGCTCCCTCGTCGCCCACCTTTTCCCACGACTCGCTGTCTCCTACTCCGGACCACACCCCCATCGCCACTCCCGCGCACTCTCCTCGCCTTCGTCCCTTCTCGGGCTACGAGCTGCCGAGCCTGCGAAACCTGTCCCTGCAGCACAACACGACGCCTGCGCTGGCCCCCATGGAGCCTCACCTGGAGGCCCCCCAGTTCCCGCCGACGCTCGGAAACAATGCTCCTCGCAGCGCTGGCATGTCCTTGACGGACATCATCAGCCGCCCCGATGGCAGTCAGCGCAAGCTGCCGGTGCCGCAGGTGCCCAAGGTGGCGGTGCACGACTTGCTGTCGGACAGCGGATTCAGCAACAGCGGCAGGAGCTCTGCCACGGGCAGCCTGGCTGGAGGTGATCTCATGGACCGCGTTTAGGAAGCGCCATGGCATCGCACACCGCACGACATGATGACTTTGGGTTATAGAGGAATAGAAAGAGTCGGCGTTTATGGTTTACATTGGCGAGGGGCACATTCCCTGCGCCCTGATAAGAAGAGACTGGGCGATTCAGGACGGTTTTTGTAACGGCGGACAAGCAAACTATAGACATCACCACTTTCCCCGGCGGATTAAGTTCTCGAGAGACAATATTGGAGGAGTAATTTGGATTCTTATGTGGCTTTTGTTATTCAGGCTTGCCAGGGCAACTTGAAAAGGGGGACGAGGCAAAAAAGCACAATTTATCAGACGATGACGGGTCATTTGAATTTCTAAAAAGCCGTTTTGTTACAACCGGTTCTTGTGTCGAATGCACTAGACTTTGTGCTCGAGGGCCTTTTTGGACTTCCAACCAGACTGCAACGGACGGACAGGCGACGCGGGTTGGTTGTTTGTTGGCGGCCCCCGAGCCCGCAACAGGCGACACGCGACGCTGTGCAACCGACACTCCTGCAAACCGCTGCGGGATTGGCGCGGATAACTCGTACGGACTACGGCCTATGGGCCGCGGGCATGATGGAAAAGCCCGGGCGACGAACTGTGTTATTTTTTGTTGAGACGGGGGCGCATGTAGCACTGAGCTAATAATGAGACTCTCGTCTCCCGATTGCGACTCACCTGTGACACTGGGAGCTTCCTGTCGCTGCCGTGCCTCTCTGCTGCCCGGGGCGTCATGTCGTCATGCGCTGGCTGGCCCCTGGAGCTTCCCGTCTCCGAGACAGCCGGGGGAGAAAGGATCTGGGGGAGCGGCGGGCGCCCCGCCCCACGGGGGGCATAAATGAGCCGACGGGCCTGGCGACGATGACTCTGGTGGCTGTTGAAACCTGCTGCGGCCCGGGGGCCTGCGCCGAAGTCCGGTCTGTGCTGAGCCGTGCCGGTTTGGGCGAGGGAGCTGGTGCGAAGCTTACTCGTAGAAGCATACGGATTGCTCCGTACTGAGTCAATTGAAGCCCACGGATAGAGTTGGGGTTCGCCTCCCCGCCAGGGTCGGTAGAGTTTCTGCTGCCTGTCCAGGGACCCATACCAAGGCGGTGGTGACTCGGCCTTGGACGTGAACCACGTCAATATGGCGACAGCTCCGCCAGCGGGCCCCAATTGCCAACATCGGTACCTCAGCTTGGAATGCGGGCAGTCACAAGAAGGGAAGCCCCCATTACTACGTACTCGTACCTCCCCATCAGGCTGAAGTTGAATTGAATTCAGTTGCGTAAACCTTCCCATCGCGATGTCGGCCGCCCGGAACAGAGGGCAAAAGAAGTCTACCTTGAGCCAAGCTTTATGACAGCGATGCCTATTTGCTCGTCTCCCACACCCCCACCCCCATTAATGCAGAACAGCCTGGAGGGTACCGACTACCCGTACTCGACGGAGCGTCTATTGAGGCCTGGCCCAGGGGGAGCCCAACCTACTGTTTTCGTCAGAAAGGAAAGGCTTTGGCTGGGAGACGCTCGATTCTGTTGGGGCCTGGCCTAGCCAACCACACATGACACTCGCGCGGTTGTATTAGTAGAGGGAAAGCACGTCCACAACGCCATCACGATTGAGAGCAGTTGGGAGTCTGTCGCGGGGCCACGCGTTCGATGCTCAGGGATAGTGGCTTGGAGGGGTGTGTTGTACTGGCCGGGCTCGGCACACAGTGACTTTGTAATCTCATCTATTTTGGGCGCCACGCAAGTAACAAAGCACCACGCAGGTGGCCGAGGGCATCGGACGTCGTCGCTGTTGGACACGCAATGAGACACAGCTCCTCACCGCCAAACGTGACGGGCGAATCAGGAGCCTGGAGGCACCGGCGGGTGTGTTGGTGAGCCTGCATGGCGTGCGCGAGTCTGCGTTTGTCTTCCGCGCCAGCGCCCGAGGGAGCTGCATATCAGGATCAGGCATGGTGTACGGCGACTTCAGCCAAGCCGGTCGTTGGGCAGGGCAGTTTGCAGCTGGGTAGGCAAGTGAGGATGGCTGACTGACGGCAGCTCGATGATGATGTGGACAGGACGGATAGCCAAAGCTTGTCATGGCCGGTGGGGGCCGCACTTTTGATGCCGGGGGGTGCCAGTAGAGGCGCCTGGATGCACCTGGATGCGCCTGAATATGCACCAGATCTGTGCCTGGCGTGCGGAGAGCGAGCACTTGAAGCAAGAGAAAATTTTCTTGCCACTTGTTTTAGGTTTTGTGCGCCTGCAACTGCGTCGTACCGGGGACGCGGGGAATGACGGCTTTGCCTGGTGGCTTACTGTGCCTCTGTTGCATTATACCCGCGCTGCATCATCGACCACTGTGCTTGGAAACAAGGACATGATTCCATCAGGCATGGGCCCCGAACCTTGACAAGGTGGCATGTGGCGCTGCAGGGCGAAAGAAAAAAGGCCCCGAAGCATTGCAGTCCTCGATGGGATGTCGTTGCTCGGTGTTGAAGGCACCCGCCGTCGGTGTAAGTGCGCAGACCTGCAAAGCATCCCCGCGTCCTGCGCCACTGCCAGCATCTTCTGCCCCATGTTCTTCTGCCCGGAGACGCAGCTTTTGCCATTTTGGTCAATTCGTGGGGGTGGGGTTGCGACAGGTGGTGGTTTGAGTTGGCACAACGCAGTTGACCGCCGAGCAACGGCATCAGGGCAAATGCGCTCCCTTGATGGCTGCTCGCCCCCAGCAAGAGACGGCCGAAAGCGTCCTCCTAAGGCGGTTCGTTGGTTCACAACGTTGGACCGTGACACGCCGGGAACGGAGACCGTTCTGAGAGCATCAACTCTGTCCGATGAGCACGAACCTCGCCCTGCACTGTGCGACTTCTTCCCAACGCCTCGATGCAATGCGTCGTTGTGCTGCCCCTCGATCGAAGCAGCAGTGTCATCGGCGATGAGGCACCGCTGTTGTACGAGTATTCGTAGAACTTGGCGTCTTGCAGCGCAGCGGCCAAGGCTCGACAGGGCGAGTCGACTTGCGAGCACGGGGATCGCTGAACGTTGTTGCGTAACAGTGCCCGCGAAGCCGCCACAAGCCGTCTTGAGTCGTACGAATCTGTGTCATTGAAATTCGGCTCCAGCAACCGACCTGCCACGCCTGGAACAGAGAGTCACACAGGAGGATTTTGTCCCCCATGGAAGCTGGGGTGCGTTTGTGGAGCCATGCGGCGGCTGGGTAGAGCGAGCTTGCCCATGCAGCCCCGGAGCGGCAGAGAGATATGCTCCTCTTCCTGATAGATGGCGGTGCGTGCAGTGTCGCAGGAGCATGTGGCGTCGAGGACGACAGCAGAGATGTGTCTCCTGAAGCTCGACAAGGAACCACCGGCATCTAGACCACTCCCGCAGCCGAACGTGGAAGCTATGGCTGGCATGACGTCGTCGATGGGCTGCGGCTGCCGCTTGCCCGGACACTTACGAGTAGACCAGAGTTGCATGTGATTATCTGGTTATCAGGCCTGGGCGTCGATTACGCCACTGCAGCGCTGATAAAGGAAGGACGACGCGGGCTTGTGACATGATCCGGACTAGAACTATTGCGATTTGCGCGGATCTACGAGCACTCGCTCCACTAGGCGACGTCTGCCGTCCCTGCAGCATCGCCGCTCACCTGTAGGCGTGGCAGCGGGTCCTCGCTCACCTGCCTACCCCATTTGCCTCACCTGCCTGTTACTGCTGTGAATGGCGGCGCCGTCATGCCATCCATGCCGGCCTCCAAAAACAGCACCGAGTCCGGGGAGCATGCGTGCACTTGGAGCACGGTATGAATGCACTCGTAAGCATCGCTGCGGCGACCATCAGGGTTCCCCAATATAGAACCTTGACTCGCTGAAGACAATTGGACCCTGCTACGTTGCACCTGCCAAGTTTGAGCCGATGCTGGGCCGCGCCACCCCGGGGAGTCGACGTAGCACGAGCGGACTTTGCCGTGGGCCTTCTCGGTGCTCGTCGGTGTTGAGGCGGGCTGAGCGCCAGGGTCCTCCCCTGTTTGACTTCGGGTCCGGGCCGAGAAAATCGCTCGTCGACGCCGGGCATCTGGAGAGCCAAGAGCGAGTCAAGAGGAGTCCCGAGAAGGAAGGACTGCCAAGGCTGTGGGAAAGGTCTACGAGTGCTCGTACGAGTACGCGCCGGGCACGTCGGCGTCTGCTGGAGCGTCCTCACATGCATGGCCTCAGCACCAACGGTGTGCAGCTTGAGCCTCCCAGGAGGCGGCGTCGGAGAATATTCTCAATGCCAGTGTCCGAGCCGTGCAGCCCTGGCATTGACGGTGCGGGGACGCAATGCAGGCCGCTGCTGCTGCTACTTCGTGCTCGTACTTCGTTCTCCGTACTGCAATGCTGCTGCTGGAGGCATGCCCATGTCGCAGAGACCGGCACCAACCCCGTCAGGAGATCTGAGGCAGCTTGACAACAGCCAGATGCGGTAGGTAAGAGCTTGACAGCCTCAGGGCCCTGCGTTGAGACCAAGCACCAAGAGGAAGCTGTACCAATCATCGCCGTATGCGCCGGATCGAGTGTCACCCTCCTGCCACCCACAAGAGACGTCTGCAACCCTGATCGACGCCGCCGACTTGTCAGGCAACGACAAAGGAACTGGAGCACCAGCCGTGCCGCGGAGGGGGGTGTTATTCCATGCAGTGCGCCCCTCTGCCCACGATCGACTGACCAGATCCAAAGGTGATCGTCCTATCGGCGGCCGCGCCGCATATTGGCCTCAGGGGCGTTGGAGACTCGATGCCGACTGCCTCTCGGCATACAACGAGACCATGCACAGCGGCACAGATCAACGACCTGCTGTATACGGCCGCCGGCATGATTTCACTCTTCGGGACGTCGGATGGTTGAGACGACGCGCTCGGCGCATAAGGGATGACGCGGAGAGCAGCGTTGAGCAACGTACCCCCTCCCTGGCAGACAAAACAGCCCTGACCAAGTCGCTATGAGACCGGAGGATTTACATATACTGCACGCGAGTGCATTGGTCCCGTCAAAGGCATCCTGGCGGGATCTGCGAGTTACTGCCAGGGCAAGGGAGGCTGTTCCCCAGCAGGCATGCCTCGAAGCGGGGTCTCCGCGCGCAGAAGCACGGCTGGCGAACGGGGAAGGAAAACAAGCATGCCTTGAGTTGATGCAAGGTCGCCTTGGCAGCTGTGAGGCATTTGTAACGGACCCGTGCAAGACACGTTGCCGGCGCTGAGAATACATGCGTGCACGAGGGACCCTGCTCCATGGTAACGTCTCTGACATCTGGCTCCAGCGAGAGGGAAGAGCCAAGGCGTCAAGGGAGAACGAGCCAAGGTTATTCGCTGCTCCATGGACTGTCCTCTGTCCAAGTGGTACGTAGTTTCAGTCCACCCTGCCTAACGGGTCAACGGCGCTCATGACCGTTACAGTCTCAAGTTGAGTGCTGGGCGTCGGGGAACGGCCAGCTAGATTGTGTGTTCGAATCGGTGCATATACGGGTAAATGCAAGGCTCCAACTGCATAGCCGCTCTGTTTCGCGGCATCTAACGGGTTCATCTGGTCACTACTGGACCGTTCCGCATCCCGCTAAGCAGCCCACTGGCATACGAGTTCGCTGCCTTTTGGCTTGTGACAGTGGCTATGCCTTCGGCCAAGATAAGATCTGGGCTACCTGTGACAAGGCGAACCCCAGACTACGTGTGGTGAAACTCGCACCTTATCGAACTGCTCCGCCATACCGCTAGACAGCCTCAGCGCCATGACCCCGAGCGTGCTGCCCCGGGAGCTCGACGTAATCGTCACCCCTCGTTCTCTTTCCCGAGTGCCGGGGGTCGAGTCGGAACGTCTGGTCTTCCCGTTGCCCGCCTGGGCGGTTCCGTCTTGGGCACCCCGACCTTTCACCCTAGTGACCCATTCGCCGATGTTCCAGGACAAATGCCCGATAGCAAGAGGGTGCATCTAGAATATACAAGTACATTTCTTCGCTCGGTACTTTGAAATTGAGTTGCCGAGCGCATTGTCAAGGACCGCGAGAATGGGGCGAGCCAGAGTCTAACACCCACACCCACGGCTTGGTTTCCGTACCAAGTTCCGCGACTTCAGCCGGCGCCGAAAGTGTGATGGCCCTGGCTGCAGGACGACAGTTGGAGACGACAGTTGGAGAGGGTAGCATGATCGCCAGGGTCAGTTAGTGATCGGAGCACGGAGTACCGTGTCTGTCTATCAGTATACCCCAGCTCTGTGCGCATTTGACCACTGACTTGCACCTCGCAACTGCACAGCCACTTGTAAACTGCGCGGCGTTGTAATTGCCTCGCCGACTTCTCTGCAGCCAAAGGTCACAAAGCCATGCAAAGGCTCTGCAACATGGTCCCGCCAGGCGACGGCCAGATCGAGACGACCCCATGCCGTACCACGTCGGTCACGGAGGGAGCGTGCCGCCAATGGCACTCCCCGCGGCGACTGCGTGCAAGTACTTGCCTCTGCGGCGGCTTCTCTGCATATTCACATGTCGCGGCCGAGTCCAATGGGCGGTGGCTCGGGTTGGTGCGGTATAACGCGGGTGAAGAGAGCGAGCGAAGCGCGCGGAAAGGCGGATCGAACGCACGCCTGTTCTCGGATGCTGTTGGAGCCGGCATAACCTACCTCGACGAGGCACCTCGCAACAGAGTCGAGGTTCTTCCCTCGTTGTAATGACCTCCCGAGAAGGATATTTGGAATCCTTTGTGCGTCAGGAGGGGCGTGTTGAAGGCACTGCAGGCTCTCGTGCTACACGGCAGAGTATCGCAGGAGCTATTCTAGGTATTAGTACGAGGATTGAATGGTCTCAACACCTTCGAAAGTGAGGTGGCTCTCCAGAGCGAGGACTGTGTCCGAAGTTCGCGAACTCTCCGGGAAGCATGCGAAAGCCGACGGCGCAGCGAACATACGATAGGTACTGGCATCGTGGTACGACAGCACCAGTGATGCGAAAGCTGTGTTTGGCCTCCTGTATTGACCCATTGACAGCGTCGAGATGAGCCGCTGCTGTGGTTCCGCCGGGAATGATTGAACACATGGCCAGTTCCACTACACAATGAAAACTGGCCAGTGAAGGCTGCCTGTATGAGCTATGAAGCAAAGCATCGTGTCAGCTGCGGGGGAATTTTAAAGCGCCATGAGCCTTGATACTTATACTTGAGGTTGGTCGTCATGGTGCGTTGGTGATGCTTGTTGAAGAGCAGAAGCGGATGCCATCAGCTGCGGGTCAAGGCCATTCTGTTATTACTGACGGTGCAAAGTAGGATCGATCATCGACGCCGGCATGTCCCAGAAGTGTATCCGGCACTCAGCGGCCAGCAAAGACGGGCATGATGAGCGAAAGGTATTCATGCTGTACCGTATGCTATGCCTCAAATAGTATACACACGCTTGGAAATTTGGTGCCGGCAGCTTTCCTGCGACTACCCGCCGCACCCACCAGCTCGTAACTCAGCGTTCCCATATCCCAAACAGATGACGATTCGAGTCCCGTCCTTCGGCCGTTATCTCCAGTGTCACTGACCATGGGATCAGCCCCATTTGACACCAAGGAAACTCAGTTGTTTCTTTCCAGTGCTTGGCTTGGTGTCCGCGTTCTCCAGGTAGATCCGTTCGTGCCCCTTGAAGTCCACAAACAGGTATTTGTACTCGTAGTCGCTCTCGCCGCGTCGTCTCACCATATGGACCTGCGCGATGCCGTTCTGTGACGGGCCATCGACCTGATGGTTGTCAGCATCTGCAGGGTTTCCTTGCGATTACAGTACTCACGTGGAAGTGCATCAGGAGATGGTCGTTTCCTTGGGCATCTGTCCTCTCAGTGGAGCTGCAGGACTGTTAGCAGGCAGTTTCGGTGTGGCAAGCTGGGTCTCGTACGCTACAGGGCGAGCCCTCCGCCACTTGTTGAATGTTTCTTCCCCATGAGCCCTGATCTTCTTGGCGTCCCCTAGTATCTCGATGCACCTCGGGTCCTTCTTGATCTTGTCGACTGCTCGGTTGAACTGGGAGATTTTGCTGTCGGGGGAGAAGACGTCCGTCCACAGAAAGTACCCAACGCCTCCCTATGTAGTTGTCAGAGAATGGCCTAATGACAGAGTTGGGCTCCGGGGGTCATAAGTGGCCATACCGTGAGCACGAGACCAACGATGATCATGCCAAAGTTGAAGCTCTGTTGCGTCGCCCTCGCTGCCTTTTCTCCCGCTGACAGCTCATTCCACGGCACGAATCCGTCGTCGTTGAATGGCGTTACACCTCTTCGCCTCGGGCCCGGGGCTGCAGTCGTCCCTAGCCCATGCTGCGTGGCGTATGCTCGCGCCAGGAAGAAGGACCGCAAGGACGGAGGGGCAACGATGCTGGCGCCCGGTCGCATCGCGAGAAGTGCGGTCGTCGGTTTCATCATGGCGGGTCTCCACAGTCCATCGTACCAGGAGCCGCGCCCTGGTGATGGTAGAGGGACGAGGGATTACGAGTATTGAAGCTGGATGTGGACAACCTGGATCGCTGGTCGCTCTGTTTGCTTCTGATGCTCCTCGGCAGAAAGTTTATGTGGGGCCCAAGATCTAGCCCAATCAAGATTAGCGGCCAGTGATATGCCACTTAACCAGATGGCCCCTCAGGATCACGTCTCCTTAACGACAGCCAAGGTCAATAACGGTGCACCCCTTTCCCTCCAAATCCGCGCCTGCGAGGCATCGATATCACGCTGTCCAATACTCCTGACAAACCAAGTCCTGTGCGCCGGATCCGCGACCCGGCAACCGTCGCCTGCCAAGATGAGCGGCCTCGCCACCAAGCAGCAGTCCCTCAAGATCTTCGAGAAGCTCAAGTCCAAGCCTGCGAACAAGGTAGGCTGCCCGTAGCGCAAACGCGCGCGATGGCGGTGGGATGGCGCTGACGCATGGATTCCTTCCAGATATGCTTTGACTGCGGTCAGAAGAACCCGACGTGGACGTCGGTGCCGTTGGGCATCTACCTCTGCCTGGACTGCTCCTCCAACCACCGCAACCTCGGCGTTCACATTTCCTTCGTGCGCTCGACGAACCTGGACCGTACGTGCAAGGCCCCCAATGCTTGGGATTGTATCTGACAGCGCGGCGCAGAGTGGCAATGGGACCAGCTACGGCTGATGAAGGTGGGCGGCAACGAGTCTGCGACCAAGTTCTTTCAGCAGAACGGAGGCACCGCGGCATTGAACAGCAAAGACCCCAAGACCAAGTACCAGTCCAACGCGGCGACCAAGTACAAGGATGAGCTGAAGCGACGGGCGGCCAGGGACGCTAAGGAGTATGGCCTCAAAACCCGCTGCGCTCTGCTGTGCGTGCTGACCGTGTTGCTGCTAGATTCCCTGGCGAAGTTGTCATCAACGACGGCGCTGAAGGCGATGGGTCCTCAACTCCTGCTGGAGAGCCCGACGACGACTTCTTCTCGTCTTGGGACAAGCCTGCGATCAAGCGACCGACGCCTCCCATTTCTCGAACCGCAACCCCTCCGGTCGTGGGCCGAACACCTTCGCCATTCCTCAACGCGGGCAACGGCAACGGCAACGGCAAGGACCTCGCTCGCTCCTCATCCCCGCTCGCAAAGTCCGACTCCACTGGGGAAACAAAGCCTGCGAGCCGTATCACGACCTCGGCGGCGCTGCGCAAGGGCACTGCCACCGGAGGACCCCGGAAAGCCAACGTCCTCGGCGCGAAGAAGACCACGAAGCTCGGTGCCAAAAAGGTTGCGGCCGACGTGATTGACTTTGACGAGGCAGAGAAGAAGGCCAAGGAGGAGGCCGAGCGCATCGCTAAATTGGGCTACGACCCAGAGGCCGAGGAGGAGCCGACCAAGGACGCGACGTCTGGAACGGCCGCCACCATCATCTCTCCGACTCCCGTGAGCCCGCAGCATGGCAGCACCAGCTCACATATCAGGCAGAAGTCGAACGCCGAGGTAGAGAGATTGGGCATGGGCATGGGGCGTCTCGGCTTCGGACAGATTGGCGGAGGCAAAGTCGCTCAGGCCCAGCCGGCCAAGAAGAACGCTGGCGGGTTCGGCTCGGTTGGACCAGTCAAGGCGGGTGCCGAAGGTATGTAATTGGTGACGTGACGAGCGTAGCCAATTTCCATCTAACTCGCACATCTAGATGAGTCGGAGAACTTTGCACGCAGCAAGTTTGGCAACCAGAAGGGCATCTCCTCGGATGAGTACTTTGGCAAGGGGTCCTTCGACCCCAACGCCCAAGCCGAGGCCAAGACTCGACTTCAAGGCTTTGAGGGTGCCACGTCTATATCCTCCAACGCCTACTTTGGACGGCCGGAGGACGAGCCGGAGGAGGACTATGGCGACCTCGAGTCGGCCGCCAAGGACTTTGTTCGCAAGTTTGGCATCACGGCGAGCGACGACCTCGAGAACCTGAGCAACGTGCTGGGCGAGGGTGCGACACGGCTCCAGGGAGCCATCCGCGCCTACCTCGGCAATTGAGGGATCTGATCATCTGACATGCTCCGCGATGTGCACTCCACCGAAGCCCCATTATCAACACGCAGGGGTTTTGAGCGGCGTGGAGGAGTCGGGATGCATGGATGAGGGGCCGTAATGAATTGACCGAACACGAGATGATGGCAAAATCGAGGCTTGGTGCGGGTCGGAACCGGCGGATGGCGGCGTACGCGTGATGTCCAAGTTGGCTAGCATGAAATAGACGTGATTAATTTTCGAAGGACAAATCCACGGGTGCTCCTTAGCTGCGAATGCCCACGAGGGACCAACATCATGGAGGTGATGGCTGTCCTGTGGACAAGCCCACTGGCTCCTCTTACACCACGAATGCGCCACGAATACACCACGGAGAGGATCAAGAGGCGATTGGCAAGAAGGTAGTTGAATGAATCGACATTATGCACAGCGCGTCAATGCTTTATGTAATCTACATGGTCGTAACAATAGGAAAATGAGGCAAGAACCCCTTTACAGCTTGGCAATCATCTTGTTGCCGGCCTGGATCCAGTGCACGGCGTCGTTGACGAACTCGTCGACGACGGCCTTGGCGGGCTTCTGCTCGTTTACGACGGCAGCGCACTTGCCCATCAGGTAGGGGCGGAACTGCTCGAGGGGGTCGTCGTAGTCCTCGTCGTCGTCGGCCTCGGCGGCGGCGTTGTTGCTCTCGACGCCCTTGTGCTCGCCGCCGTCGCCCATGAACTTGTCGAGGTCGGCCTCGTAGGGGATGGTGCCCTTGGCGGCCAGCTCCTTCATCTCCTGCTGGCGGTTGGTCTCCCAGTCGTTGATGTAGGGGTTGTTGCGGACGCGCATGGGGCGGCCGGTGAAGATGATGGTGCGGACGTTGTCGTCATGGCCGGCGGTGCGGACGGCGTCCTTGTGGGCCTTGGGGGCGCCGGCCTCGTCGGTCAGGATGAAGCGGGTGCCGACCCAGACGGCGCTGGCGCCCATCATGAGGGAGGCGGCCAGCAGCTGGCCGTTGTGGATGCCGCCGGCGGCGATGACCTGGACGGGGCCGCCGGTGATGGGCGACTTGGCCTTGTTGCACAGCTCGACGACGGCGGGGATGAGGACGGACGTGGGGATGTCACCGGTGTGGCCGCCGCCCTCGCCGCCCTGGGCGCAGATGATGTCGACGCCGAGGGCAAGGCACTTGGGAACGTGCTTGACGTGGCCGATCATGTTCATGTAGACGATGCCGTGCTTGTGCAGCTTGTCGACGACGGCCTTGGGGGGGACACCGACGGCGGAGACGAAGAGCTTGGCGCCGGACTCGATGACGACGTCGACGAGCTCATCGAGCTTACCCTTGGTGTAGTCGTAGCTGGGAGGTTTCATCGTTAGCCCTTGCTACTATTGCGCGTCGAGTCGGGGCTCGCGCCTTTGACATGTGACTGCCTCCGGATCGCCGGCCGGCACGGTGGGGGGGGAGAACAGGAGACGTACTTGGTCTTGCGGGCGTCGCCGCCGACCTGGGGGAGCAGCAGGTCGACGCCAAAGGGCGCGTTCTTGTCGTCCAGGTACTCCTTGAGCTCGGCGATCTGCTCGCGGAGCATGTCGGGGGTGTAGCCGACACCGCCGATGACGCCCATGCCGCCGGCGTTGGTGACGGCCGCGGCCAACTTGGGCCCGGCAGCCACGTTCATGCCGGCCAGCAGGACGGGGTGCTTGATCTTGAAAAGATCGGTGATGGGCGTGCGGATCTGCTCTGCGTCTGGGGTCAGCTGCGACCGGCCGCGCGACGAGCCGGGGACGGGGTGGTGACGTACGGGGAGAGGCCATCTTGAAGGTCTGGTGGGTGGCAGTGAGGGAATAGAAGCGAACCGACGATGCGCAGACAGAGAGAGATTCGGGGTATGGGGGAGGAGGATGGGACAAGGAGCAGCAAGAAAGTGCAGGACAAGAAATATGTAGCGGCGGGAACGGTTAGATATTTCTCACATGAGTTTGAGGGGGCGTCGCAGAGCCGGCGGCGAGGGATCGTGGGCGGGAGTGCGCCCAGGGCCAACGTGCCGAGGCTCGCGGAGCGTGACCACGACTATTCGGGTTTAGCGCGCCGCTGGTGCCTCGTGGGGTCTGGGGAAGAAGCCGAGGGACAAGAAGGCAGGAGCGAGCACCGCCGGTGTCGCAGGGTGGCGGCGGGCAAACGATTTCTCCGACGGGCGGGCAGAATGCGACTGGTGCCTGGAAGTCGGGTTTACGATTCGCTCTGAGGCCGGACGTGATGATGAATTACCTGTTGACTCTGCCAGAAGCTCCGCGCCGATGGAGTCGCCCATCAAGGCATCGAGGCACGCACATGCCGACTGTACGGAGCACGTCGTGATGAGACACGAGACGCACGCCTGCTGTGGATGCCCGCTTGGCGAACCAGACCAGCAACCCGGGCCGGGGGCCGCCAGAGATTGATCTTATCAGATGGACCGGCAGGCCAATGAAAGGGCCGAGGCCGCCTGAAAGCAGCAATGGCACCGCATGCCCCGAACCGACTGGTTGTCGCGGACAGCTCACCGACGCGCCAGGCACTCGACCTCGACGACGACGGCGAGGTCACCGCGGCGCGAGACGGAGAGCGCTATTATTAGTGCCCCGGGCGCTATGCCTTTCAGGGTCCGCTAGACGCCAAATTTCAACGTCGAGTCTCCGACAACCACACACGAGCCGCACAGAGCAGCTGCCCACGGCTTGCCATGAATTGTTCAATCGCGCGCGGCTCGCTGCCCTGGAGCCTCAGAGGCGCCTCCGACTGGCGCCGCCTCCACTCGCGCGCGGTGGCTTCGCCGACGACGCGGTGCGCGCAGAGGTCGATATCGAGCCGCGCACCTCGGCCAGCCTCGCGGCCTTGGCTCAGCATCCTCAAGTCTCGCGACGCACACGCGAGACGAGCCCACTCCGGCTGCGCCTGCCACGGAGCGAGTCGCAAGAAGACGGCGTACATCGCGCTCGGGAGCAACCTCGGTGACCGCGTCGCCGAGATCGAAAAGGCGTGCAACGAGATGGACCGACGGGGCATCCGTGTCAAGCGCACCAGCAGCCTCTGGGAGACGGAGCCCATGTATGTTGCGGAGCAGGACCGCTTCATCAACGGAGCTTGCGAGGTACGATGCGTCGACGGCCGTTTGGGGACGTTCAGAGGGCTGATGGGGTTTGCAGGTCGAAACCGAACTCGAGCCCTTGGCTCTGCTGGACCAGCTCCAGGCGATTGAGCGGGATATGGGCAGGCGAAAACTCATCGACAAGGGGCCCCGCAACATCGACCTCGACATTCTGCTCTACGGCGACGAAAAGGTCGACCATGAGCGGCTCACGATCCCGCATGTGGGCATCCCGGAGCGAGAATTCGTCCTGAGGCCCCTGGCCGAGCAAGTACCCCCAGGTAGACCCATGTGCGGGCTTGTATCTGACCTTCTGTCGCCAGGCTGATAGCGTCCAAACCCCTCGACTCGTCCAAGCCGTGGAAGCTGGTGCAGGACTACCTGAACGAGCTCCCGGCGGGCGAGCCACTTTCGTCCGTCACCCCCCTGGCGCGCTCGTCCCCTGCCCTCACGCCACTGGTACACGACCGCAGGACCCATGTCATGGCCATCTTGAACGTGACGCCGGACTCCTTCTCTGATGGGGGGCGCCACAACCTAAGCGACCTGTCGGGCGCGATAGTCGACCTGGTCCGTGGCGGGGCCACCATCATCGACGTCGGAGGCCAGTCGACGGCGCCCGGCCGGCCTGAGGTGACGGCTGAGGAGGAGGCGGCTCGCGTCATCCCTGCCGTCGAGTTCATTCGGTCCATGCCGGAGGCGCGAGATGTGGTCATTAGCGTGGACACGTACCGCGCGTCGGTCGCTGAGAGGGCCGTGGCCAGCGGCGCCGACATCATCAACGATGTCTCGGCCGGGACGCTCGACCCGAGCATGCTCTCGACTGTCGCCCGACTGGGCAAGACCATCTGCCTGATGCACATGCGGGGGACGCCACGGACGATGATGGACCTCACGTCATACCCGGACGGCCTCGTCCCGACGGTGGCGTCCGAGCTCCTGGCGCGCGTCGCGGCGGCCCAGGAGGCGGGGATACGGCGGTGGCGGGTGATGCTCGACCCTGGCATCGGCTTCGCCAAGACTGGCGCGCAGAATCTCGAGCTGCTGAGGACCCTGGGCGAGCTCAGGCGCTGGCCGGGGCTCGAGGGCCTGCCGTGGCTCGTGGGCGCGAGCCGGAAGGGCTTCGTTGGCAAAGCGACGGGGGCGGAGCAGCCGTCTGAACGGATCTGGGGCACGGCCGCGACCGTGGCGGCTGCGGTACAGGGGGGAGCGGACGTGGTCCGGGTACACGACGTGCGGGAGATGGCCATGGTGGCCGCCATGTCGGATGCCATCTGGAGATCTGGGAGGGACGCCTGCTAACAAGCGCGTCATCTACGCCCCGGGCGGCCGTCGCCGTGCTGGCCTTGCCATTGGAGACGACGGGCGGGAGAGGCGCGGCGGCTATGTACGAGCACGCGCATCATCATCATCATCATCATCATGTACGTATGTCCACGTCGAGGCGGGTCGACACAAGTCGAGGCAGGTCGACACAAGTCGAGGCAAGTACAGGGACATGGCCTGCCAAGCCATGTCACATCTCTGATTCTCGCCCGCTCGCGCTTAAAGATGATCGCGGGACCCTCATCCATCGTCCATGACCGGAGGCCCTGCGGCGCCTCGTCCACTAGCCCGGCCGCCTCGCCGGTCCAGGGGACCCGTCGCCGTGCGTCTCCATGCTGCTGCCGCCCTCCTTGTCGCCGTGGCCATGACCTACCTCCAGGCTCCGCGGTCCAGCTAAGCGCAACTACCTCCGGACCACGGATGCCACCACGTACGCGCATGTATCCGCACCCACTACCGCGCCCGGGAGCACCGCCATCAACGAGGCGCATCTCGGCCGCCATCTGGACGCACGGTCGATCACCGGTGTAAGACTGCATGAGGCTCCCCAGCGATTCTGACAGCTCACGGGGCGCGCCAACCACCTACCTCATCTCGCCAGCCTCGCAGCGGGAGGCGGTCCACGGCCGGGCCCGCACAGCCGAGGCCCACCTCGCCGACGTGCTTGCTGTCCGCATACGATGCGCGTGCATATCGCCTGCGTGTTTGTTCTGTTTCGGTTTGTCTCTCCTGCGCTGGGCTGTACGGGGACGAACGCCCCCGGCGCTGTCCGCACGGCGCATGTACCTACCTGACGCAGGCCTCCATGTCCATGCACGTACTAATACGGCGCGGGCCGGGGGGGCAGAGGCGCGAACGCAGCAGGGGGGGTGGTAGCCCGGCCACGCCATACGACACTACCCTGGGGCCTACGAGCACCTCTACGAGTGCAGCGCATCCGCCGTCAGCAGCTGAAACGGAACGGTACGGCCGTCTGCGCAGCCGTTCAGCTGTTGGGCCCGGCAGCGGCCGTCGTCGTCGTCGTCGTCGTCGTCGTCGTCGTCGTCGTCGCCGCGAGAATGCGCCGCGCCGGCCCGAGCAAGGGCTCCCGTACGCGAGACAGGGTCGCGACACGTGGTGACGGGCAGCAAACAGCAAGCCGCAGGCAAGCAAGCAGGCAGGCACATATTCGTACATGCGGACCACGCAGCGCATCCCATTGCAGCCTGCACGGCCTCTGCGGCGGCACCGTCCTGGCAGGCTCCCCGTCTCCCCGTCTGCCCATCCGCCCCCGTCCTGCTCATCAGCCCGGACCTGGCGCGCGGCGGGCGCCTCTTGGGGGCCCGAAAGCCAGTTCCTCCACCAGGGATACGAGTTGGCATAAGCTGACCGGGTCGGGAGCGGGAGAGGCGGGAGCGCCCCGAACTAGCAGCGCCCACGGGGACATGACGGGGCCACGGCTGCGCAGCCAAGGCGCTGGAAGCTTTCTTTTTCCCTTCCCGGACGAGGCGTCTCCCACGGCGGCCAACCCCATGCGGTGAGACTCGAGATTTAGAGCGCGGCGTCGGCGGCGGCGGCGGCAGCAGCCGTAGGGCTGAGACCGCGCCGCCGGACTCGCGGTCTGAGAGGGCGATCGTGGGTCGGGGTCGGGTCGGGGGCTCAGCCGGCGGCTAAGGCGAGGCCAGGGCTGGAGCTTCGCCGAATCTCTGCTGGCGGGCCGGGCTGTCGACGATATGAGATGGCTCGTGTGGGACAGAGATCGTGCGCCGCGCCGCGCCGACGCCGTGCCACAGAGAGGCATATCATACAGACGCGACGGCGGGCCCTGGCCTTCCCTTCGTTGCAATTACGGGGGTGGCATACGGACGTGACGGCGGGCCCTGGCCTCCATTGCAATTACGAGCACGGAGGGACTGAGCGCCGACAAGGGACGGGCAGATTCGATACGCAACGGGGGCGCCATGACTCGACGACATGCCGCCCGCGGCCTCGCACGTACACAGCTGCCTCGCGGCGGCAATATCCCTTCGCGTCGGCATTAAGCCGCAGGCAGAGCATCCAAGGCCAGGGACGTCCACGGGCGTCGAGGGCGAGACAGACGCGACGCCACCGTCAGGACACGATCAGAGTCCCGGTTTCCTTTTGCACCCCTGCCCGTCCAAGGGCCGAGGCGACCCGTCACGGCTGGCTCGCCCCCCCATCCATGCTCCATCCATGGTCCATCCCATCCATGCTCGCGCCCAGCCCAGCCTCCTTGGCCCATGCCGCCGCTACCCTGCATTCCGGATTATTAAACGGGCAAGGAGAGGCAGACGGACGGAGCAGCAGGACAGCCGGAGAGCGAGGGCCCCGTCGAAGACGGAGACAGAGAGACCCCCTCCTCGGGGCCCGCAAATGGGCTTTGTTCGAAATGCAGCTCGGCTCTTAACCGCTGACGACTCGCATTTCCCGCGTGGGCCAGCCCGGGCCAGTCGGTGCTCGAGCCTGTCCCTTGGCCTCTTGGCTTCGGTACGTGGCGGGAAGTGGCCCTCGCTGGGCAGCGGGCGCTCTCCACCGTTGATACCGGCGCGTCCGTCGGTGCTCCTGTTGCCGTCGTGACGAGTGCCGTCGGTGTTCTTCTTTGCTTCTTCTGCATGGGCTCGCCGATGAAGAACGACGACGGCGCCATCGGCCAGCGGTCACCTGGTCCGTCCCCATGCACGGATGCAGGGCCGGGTGGTTTGCTCGCGGAGCTAGCCGCCGAGCGTGAGCAGCTTCGTCGTTATCGACGCTCTCCTTCGGCGTTTGCTGCTGGCGCCGATGGCTTGCTGCGCGTACGCCGTCGAGGTCCGTACGAGACAAGCAGCTATCTCCGTCAGTCTCCTCGGGGCCCTGACTCCCGCACCGCCAGCGTGGTGGCCGTGGTGGCCGTCCCTGCTTCTCCATAGGCTCCTCCGGGCACGGCCATTGCGTCTCCCGTCGACGTCGACGAGCACGCGACCTGCCGTTGGTCGAGCCCCGAGGCTCCCTGGCCCAAGCCTCCATGCAGCCCCCGGGGGCCCGTACGCACCGTGTCCTCCTCCCCCATACCAGTGACGTTGACGCCGGGCGGCCGCCGTTGGATCTTCAACCAGGAGCAGCAGCCCCCTCGCGAGGCAGGCTGCTGCCCGCCGCCCTCGGCGGCTCAGCCTCACAGGTTCGCCGGAAAAGGTCTCAATCACAACCACGGAAGCCGACCCACCATCCATGATCCTTTCCCCTCCCTTGCAGGGAGCGAAAAAATCAAACTTCCCGAGAGGTCAAGCCCGGCAGCCCAGGCAGCCGAGCCCAGGGCAGGGGAAGTGAGA
This sequence comes from Tolypocladium tundrense, assembly GCA_024340025.1. Classification (NCBI taxonomy): domain Eukaryota; kingdom Fungi; phylum Ascomycota; class Sordariomycetes; order Hypocreales; family Ophiocordycipitaceae; genus Tolypocladium; species Tolypocladium tundrense. The sequence continues at coordinate 39,005 of JALHBX010000014.1, forward strand.
GGCGTGCGAGGCCAACGAGGCCGAGAGACGGCCGGGCCAATCCTCCAGCCCATCCTCCCCTCTGCAAATCACACACACGCACACACGCACACGCACACATACACACACACACACACCACACGCACGCCTCGTCAGTGAGGAGTGAGTGAAAGAGAGGCGCCCTTTCCCATTGTCCATCTCGACAGTCCCCACCGCCAGCCTGACGGCCTGCAAGGGCAAGCAGCACACACACACAGCTCTCCCTGTCATGGAGCTGTGGTCCTTTGGGGGGCCCCCCCCTCCCCTACCAACGCCCCCCATGCTCGTCACGCTCTGCTGCTCTCGCCTGTCTGCAGCCGTGATTGGAGCAGCCGCGCCGGAGAGGCGTCCGCAGCCCGGAGAGCCCGTGCCTTAATCTCTCGTCCTGCCGCCCAGTGACGGTCCCAGCGGGCGTCTGGCGCGCCGATGCTGGCGAGGCCTGCCCTCTGGGGCGCATCGGATCCAGTCGAGTCCATCTCCGTACATACATGGCGGGCTCGCAGAGAGGGCGCACACACGCCGTCCGTACGGAGCAGAGCACGCACGACTACGCACCGAAACGGCCCAGTCGAGATGCTCACGTCGTACGCATCTCTCGGGACGGACCTGGATAGCTCGTACTCGTACACACCAGCGTCCCCGGCCCAGCGCACAGGGCCGGCGGCCAAAAGAGGTTAAAGTCGTCATGAATTGCGAGCCGAAAATACTCAATAGACAACAATGATACCCAGGCCTGAAAGAGCATACCAAGTACACAGCACATGGACCGCGGCCCGGCCAAAGCGTACAGTCCTCCCCCGTAATATCTGTAGTATCCCGGACCGGACGTGCCTGGCCATGCGCCTCTTTTTTTTTTGTCTCGTCTCTTCATCTTTTTCGTTGCCCGAGTCCCTCTCCCAACGCCCGTCCCCCCGACGGCCACCCCGGCAAGGCGAGCAGTCTCTCGTCAGGGGGTGCCCGCTTCCACAGTACCAAATCACACGGAGCTAGTATTCAAGAAGAGGAAGACGAAGAGGAAGAGGAAGAAGGATTAGGAAGGGGGGGAAACACTGACAAAGGGAACGCAATAAAAGAGAACGAGAAAGCGGCAAGGTACTGTGACGAGAAGAAGATCAAGAAAAACTGTAAAGGAAAACGCGACCTGGGTATCCCTCCGTGCTGCCTTGTGCCTCCAACTCACCCACCGTTGCTGCCAGAGCCACTCCTCGGTGCAGTTCCGCTGACAATAGGACGGGGGGCCCGTTCCAGGAACCTTGTCCTCCACTGCCACGCCCCCATCGTCAGCCTTCGTCAGTCATGGCCTCTCGCATCGTGTCCCTCGTACTCCGTAGACTCCATCCGTCCTCGAGGTCAAAGTCTTTCCCGTTTCCACCGTGGTACCCTTTTTGCCTTTTTCTTATTCCCGGATGCCCGTCGTGAGCCGTCTTTGTCTAGGGGCCGTGGGCGAAGTAAATTTTTTTTTTCAGTCTGGATTCCTTGCGGTCTCTGTCCCCAATGCATGTATATCCCAAACGTCTGGCTCCTGAACCTCGATCCCATGCTGGTTGCCTTGTATCGTGTGCCTGCTTCGTGTTGCTTGCTCGCTTGATTTTTTTGTTTTCAATTTTAAGGTTTGTCTTGTCCCTTGGGCCCATTCCCGATGCTTATGCATAGCGCCTTGAAATGCATTCATGTGATTTCCGTGCCGAGCTTCATGGGTGGCGCTGCATATCAGTGAAAGGGCAACAGCAGCGCGATTGTGGAGTTTTGCTGCCACACTAGGCCGGGCCTGCTTTGCCATGGCTTCATGTCATCGTCATGTTAATTCCCGTCGACGAGACGATGGATGGGTAATATCCGCCAGACGAGGCTTTGCCGTCCGAGAAGTGGTCGTGCTGGCGCTGGTCTGCCACCCGTGGCGTCGAGTTGTAGGGACGGGGCAGCATGCCGAGCTCATACTCGTTCTTGACTTTGGTGTCGGGGGCCATGCTCGGGATCGCGGCCGTCTCGGGGCCACTCCTGTGGTTGAACATGTCGACCCGCTCGTGGTGGCCGTCGTACATGGCGCCAGGGTAGTACTGATAGGCCTTGGAGTTGTCCATGGCCTTGCCGTCGTCCGGGGAGATCATGGCCTCGTCGGGCATCTCGTGCGTTCGCGCACTGCCGTAGACGTTCCCCCGGTTGTCGTACGTTGTGGCGTAACCCCCGGTCCCAGCTCCACCGAGCATGGCGTTCGAGTTGAAGTCTCCCATCGGGCCCATTCCCGCGTAGCCGCCCAGGCTGCCCGCGGAACCACCAGGGCCGTTGCCCTGGCTGCCGCGCCTCTCGTTCTGGTAGTGCCCTGGCGAGCGGCCGCGGACAATCATCTTGGCTGACTTGCGATATGCCACCTTGACGTAGTGGTCCGGGCCGCCCACGTCTGCCCACAGCTCGACGATGAGCTGGTAGTACTGCTGCGCCGCTCGTCTCTTGCCGTTGTTTTGCGTGGCCTGCTTGAACTGGATGCGCTCGAACGTGTGCTCCGCGGGGAGCTGCTGGCCGCCCGCGTGTGGTGCGCCGAACCCGTCGCCGTATAAGCCCCTCGCGCCAGGCACGGTGGAACCGCCCCCGTAGGGCATCATGGAGTGGTGCGTCGACGAACCCGTCTTGGGCGCCAGCGCGACCTTGGAAGGCTTGTTGATGGGCCCCTTGTCTCTCTTGGGCGTGTGCTGGACCAGCTCGATGCTCTGCTGGTCGTTCTCGGCCACCACGGCCGAGATGCACATGGCGAACCCGAAGACCTGGAGCGTCTGTCCCGAGCTCGACGTCGGCGCCGAGGCCGGGGTGAACTGTATGGGGATGTTCGGATAGTACGGGCTCAGCGTGTACGAGCAGACGCACGCCAGGTAGTTCCGCCGGTAGCACGTCCACTCCTGGTCGCATGACAGAAACGGCCCCTTGTCGACGGTGCCGTGTATCTCCACCGTGATGGGCGTAGGGTTCATTGTCGACTCATTCTGGTACTGCAGCGTGCCCAGCGTCTGAACAGGCTGAAGCGGCGGGACGGGGGTCTGGCTCGTCGAGCGGTTTGTGTACTGGGCCGAGTCCATTCTTGCGGCCGGGGGCGCAAAGCCGGAGAGCGAGCCCTGCGATGCCGTCAACTGGTGCCGGCGCTGCGCCGCTCCGGGGAAGGACGGGGACCGGGAGAGGTGCTCAGACGCTCGTCGGAAGGACGGCGTCGTCGTCGAGTATTGCTCGCGAGCGCCGAGTTGCTGCCCTGGGTGCGGGAGTGCTCCGGTGCGATGAGCGTGGGTCGGGGCATGTGCCATGCCCGTCGAGGGAGTCGTACTGCGCCTCTGTGAGCTCCTGGCAAATCCGCCACGCCCGCGGCGGCCCGTGTTGTTGAGGCCGTCGAGGCCGTCACGGGCTGGGTGCGACCACCTACCTGGGGTTCAGACGGGGCCTGACATCTGCTCCATAGATCGGGCCGTGAGATTGGTAGAAGGCACTTGCGGCGTCCTGGGAGTACGGCGCGGTTGCGTGCAAGCTGTTTGGATGGAACAGGTTCAGGAGCGGCGACGACTGGGGAGGGTCTATTGTAAGAGGCGACGGCGCATGAGGTTCCTGGGTGAATCTGCTGCCCCTCGATCAGCCGAGCCGGAACAGACACAGCAAATTGGACAGAAGCAGGAATCTGGAGCTGGAGCCGAGCAGACGGGCACAAGAGATGCTGTACCGCGCTCCCATGCGATACACGGTGTCCACGTACAACCAAGCTGCAGGGTAATACTGCCAACGCTGATGTTGTACCGGGACGACATATACAGAATCGACGAGCTGCGTGACTACACTGCCTCGACGGTAGTGAGCCGACAAGAGCACAAGTCATAGGTGGCACCTCGGACGTCGACCAAGACGCCCATATGACTTGAGGCCCCCAGCTTATTATGTTCGGAGCGGGAAGGGGAGGGGTGTGTAAGAGCCAGATGGGGAGAGCATTTGTTTGCTTGGCTGATCTGGATCGAGCAGGCCTCGACGAGAAAGAAACACCCGGCGGGGCGGCAGCTCGATCGGAAGTCGACGCTCGCTCCCAACGAAACGGATGCTCGACCCGCAGACGGTAGGGATCTCAAAAGCGAGGTGCATGGACGGCAAGGAGAGCAAGAGATGGCAGGCAGCGATGTGATGGGCGGCGCGCCGATGTGATTTGCAACGAGAACCGGCTACCAATGAGAGGCAAAACTCACCTTAAATCACCCGGCTGGGGCTGTATCTCGAGGTAGCCCAGGTCCGCGCACTGCGTCGGCGAGGAGTTGTAGTCCTGCGGTAGGGGCAAGGCAAAACGTTAGAACACGCACTGCTGCTTATGGCTGTTGGCCCCCGGGGACGGGGAGGGACGAGGACGAGGGTGGAGGAGGTGGTGCTTGTGTTGGCTCGCTCTGGTTGACGCGATAGTACCCAGCCATCACCAATGGGCAAAGGCAGCCAGCTGAGGTTTGCAATCGAGTGCCCGTCGCCCGGCAAGCCGGCGGTTTACGGTGAACCTGGTTCCCGACGTGTTAGCAGGCACGACACGATCCAACCTGGCAGCCAAGGCAAGACATCTCTCGCAGCGCGGCCGGGGTGGTGCTGCTCGCCGCTCGGGATGCCGCTGCTTGTTAGGTGGACGTGCAGCAAGCAGCAGGGCGATGTAACTCGGCCCCGACGCAAACGGTACAGTACAACAGGATACTCGGAGCTCCAGGCACAGTACCTGGGCACAGACGGTTGCAAGGATTGTGCAGTGCTGTCGGAACCAGGACGCCACGCATTGCCGGGGGCACGCGGTTACACAAGCACGCCCGGGGTCTGGCTCTGATTTTCTCGGCCCCAGACCTGGCCAACGCTGTCTGAACTCTGCAGACAGACAGGGCCCTGGCCAGATCTGCCGCGTACAAATGAGTGAAATCGCTCCTGCTGTCGCCGTGGGTCGCAGGAGCCGGGAGCAGCGCGCGGAAGACGAGGGCGATGGGGCCGTCCAAGGGACCAGTACTCCGCAGATATTGCAGCTGGAGTGGAGATGCAAAAGAAACCAGCCATCCCAGGACTGCCTGAACGTACCTCTGAACGCCAACGTGCCCCGGTGGTAGATGCCCTTTCAAGCATGCCACGCATGAGACGCATGTGACAGTTGGAGTGCTGTAGAGGCTCGGCCGCGCGGAGCTCCGTCTGGGGACACGGAGTATACTGCCGGCCGGCGGCGTCGAGGGAGGGAGAGCCTCGCGAGGCGGATTCTGATGGGGGCAGTATTACCTTGAAGTTTGGCGGATGCATAAACACCGATTTCGCGACGGGAAGCGTCGCTGCTGACCGAGAGGAAGAGGTTCGGCGGTGGTGGCCCCGGAGGCGTTCGCTGCCTCTGCTGGATATCGAAGGTGGATTAGCCAGATACCCAAACCCATGAGTGCAAAGTCCAACCTGGATGCTCAGATATTTTCCGCAAGCTCTTGGGCATACACGCCGTTCAAGATATCCTGCTGTCCGGGGAGCAAGACGTTTCCACCGACTGGTCTGCCAACGATGTTTGATAGTAATAGGGCCGTGAGGGGTTCGGGTCGTCTAAAAAGAACACAAGACGAAAGCTGCCCGTGCCTGGAAACGGTCCCCGGCTTTCTTTGAGCAACTGCCGTGAAGAATGTGGAAGAAAAGGTCCGCGATGCGTCCAAGTTTGTGTTGCAGCGCTGGATTCTGCCCTTTCCGCGCTTGCTGCCTTGGCTTCTGTCTTTGGTTGGTCTAATGTCCCCGACACTGCTCCTTTGCTCGATGGGACCGTGTTAGGCTATATCAGAGTGTTAGCTCCTGAATTGCAAGAAGCCGAGTGTCTGATGGCTGAATAACATGGGTTGCTCTCACGGCGGCTGGAGTGTCAAAAGTCGGCACGGCGTCGACAAAACAAGCGCCGCTTCTTCGACCCCCCAAAAAGTCCAAGAGACGCTTTTGATGACATTTCCTCCATAACTGAAACCCAAGGGCAAGGGTATGCATGGGAAATGATCTGACAAGTGGTGGTGGTCTTACCTCGTTCAAGGCTCCTACTGCCTTTCTCAATCCTCCCAAAACGAGCGTTCCCGAAAGACTGGAACCGTGGATGTGGACGTCGTCGACTGAGCGCACCCAAAGCCAAGTCCTGGTGTGACAGCTCGAGCGTTGGATTCAGACGCGCCCAACGAGAACGTGCTGGCCGCGTGGAATCTGTGGATGATGTCGGCCCACCGACAGGGCACACCGTTCTGCGACAGACTCGTGTACAAGTGCAGGATCTTTGACGGGTAGTCGTCAATATAATCCTTGCGGAACTTGCTGTGGCTGGCCTCTATCGCACATGAAGTACGTCGTGTCTTCGCCGGCTCACGGGACTTGATGGTCGCGAAAGTGGTACAACACAAGCTGCCAGTGGGATGGAGGAACCTCTGCCTGGGGAAGGGAGGTTGTCGAATGCTGAGAGAATAAAAGGAACTCCGGGCATGGGGCGCCAGGGAAATAGCTATGAATGCCGGTTGGGTTGTGCAGAACCTAAGACAATGAGAAGGAGCGGTGAAAAGCGTGAGGAAGTTTGAGGAGTCCTTGGGCCTTTTAATGATAGGCACCTTGTCTAGGTAGCTTTTGGGATAGTCATGACACGGGACCGTGTAAGTTACGCGGATGTTGGCCATACACCCCGGGATAGCCAGCCATGGCGGGGGAACAATGACGGACAGAGAGTCCCTGTGGCGAACGGCACCCCAGCCTGCCTGCTTGCTTGCCAGTGACAATCAACCCCAGAGCCAGGAGCCGCGGGAGCTGCATGCCCATCACGAACATCTGCCCCAGCCCATACCCAGACGCCAGTCTCTAGCCTACTGCAACACACACGCTCTCCAGAAGGAGAATATGGCTTGTCTTGTCGTGCTTTGGGGAAATGGTGTCTTGACAAAACCCCCCTCACTCAGGCGATGCAGCCCCGAGCTGTGTACGACAGTGATCCTGGCGTCTGGGCCCATTGGCTTGCCAGCCTGTTTTGACAGCCCGTCCCAACAGTGCTCTCAAAGCAGCTGGTCTGACCCGGAGAGAGTGGAAGCTGAGCGTTGGCAACTCCTCCTGGCTGCTCGTGGGCCTCAGTGTCCTGTCCTATCCCATGGTACGTGCTGCGGTTACCCGGCCGTCAAAGGTGCCCCTTGGACGCGCCACATTCACTTGAATTGATTGGCCGTGGATCGCCTCTGATGGAGGAGCCGCCGAGACGGGCAACTGCAGGTCTGAGAGATGACTTTATCAGAAGGGGGGGG
>JALHBX010000015.1:0-44526 GCA_024340025.1 Tolypocladium tundrense
GGGGGGGGGTATCAGGGGAAGCATACGTGATCAGTGGTGGCCAGGGTGCAGTCCGGCCTCCGGACCTTGCGGCCGGCGTTCTTGAGGCCCTCGAAGGCTTGCTGCGTCTGGTCAGCAATCGCACGTCCTGTCGGTGGCGGCGGAGGGATCGGGTGCGCCGTACCGGTGATGTCACCTCGTGGACCAGGTGTCTGTCTGCGGCGTGCAGGTCAGCATCGAGAAGGGGAACGGAGCAGCCAGGGGCCGGACGGACCAATGTACAGCAGAAGCGTGCCGTCGAGCTTCTCGTCGACGACATGGTGCGACAGCACCTTGTCGTAGAGCGTCTGCGGATTCCTGTCGGAGACGGGCATTGCGTCTGTGTGTGTGTGTGAATGCGAACAAGGGAAGGCTCCAGAGCCGCGTTCGAGGTGCGCTGGTGGCGGGGTTCAGGAAGATTCGACGATAAAAGCCACACGGCAGCTCGGCTCAGATCACGACGCGCTCCAAGAAAGGGGGCGAGCAGCAGACGGGAGCAAACGGGGACAGACAGATGATGCTTTGCGAGCGAAAAGCACGTCCCACCGCCTGGGTTTTATCGTCGAGGCCAAACTTCACAGGCGCCCGCTGAGCCGACCATCACCGGCCTCGGGGCCTCCGATGATCGGAGTCGCGGGGCCCGCCCACCCTCCGGCCCAGGACCGGCCCTGCCAGCTGCGCAGCGCCCACCCTTGCAGCGCCCACAGGCGCGGGGTCGGCGCGCCTGTCACTGGCCAGCGCTGCACATGCCTGGAGATGCGGCGCCCGCCCGCTGCCGACGATTGCTAAGACGGCGCCCGGCGGGGGCCTGGCCGGGGTCTGCCGGGGCTTGTCGTGCCATGCCATGAGACACTGCGGGAATGAATCAATTGGTACGAAGGACGGATTACAGGTGCTCGTACAAAGTACAAGCAGGAACAGCACAGATGCGAGCTGTCTCTGCCGTGTCGCCCGCCAGCGTCCCGGGCCACCGTGCTGGGTCTCCCGGGACGACTGTGCGACTCGCCAGTCCTCGTAGCTGCCCGTGGCACGACGTCGAGTTCCGGATCCGTCGTCGTGCCACTGTCCCATCCAGTGCTTTTGGGTGGCAGCTCAGCCCTAATTTTCGTACAGTAGCCCGTACGAGCCCCGTACGGAGTACGAGTACCCCAAGTGCGCTGCGGCCATCGGCATCCGAAGCGGCTCCTGGCGTCCTGGCACACATCCGATCCCGCGCTGGCCGACAAAGGACCGTCCTGGTCTGTATTGCTGTGCAAAGTACAACGTACGGAGTAGTCCTATCCGTATGATAATTGGCTGCCCGTTCTGCATCATCGCGTCACCATCGTCACCATCGACTAAGCCATCTGCCGCCTGCAGCATCATCGTCAAGCGCCACCTTCAGTTGGCCCACCACGCCAGTGTCCCACGTCTCAGTGCCGTTTGCATGTGCCCATGTCCTACTACCACTACGAGTACGAGTACTCGTACCGGCTCCGCTGGTCCTGCGCCGAGGATGCTGCCAAGTATACCTTACAGCTCTCAGTACCCCCGGTACAGCAGCGCATCGCCGCCCGCATAGCCCAGCATCTCTCGGGCGAGTCTTCCCAGCGCAAAGGTGAGCCTCATGCCCTACACGAGCATCACCGTCCCGAGAATCGCTCCGGGAACCGCCAGCACCAGCGCAAACCCATCCGCCAGCGTCGCTTCGTTCCTCGCGTTCCGCACCCAGTATTCGGAACGAGAGTCGAACACGGGCCCGACAACCTCCCCGTACAGAGATAGGAGCGCCGTGGCGTGGCCGTAGACTGTCCAGCACAGCTCCTTCGGCGCCGCCCAGACACTGCCTCTCGCCGCTCCCTCGGTGTCGGCCTCCTCAGTGGCCGCACCCCTGAAAAGACCTCCGGTGCCGTCTTCGGCGCCCAGATGAGCAGGAAAGGCTCCTGGTACGCGCAGCCTGTGGCTCCGCTCCTCCGGTCCGTCTGGTCGCATGCCCGTTGGCCGCCCTCCACGCGCTGCTGGCGGCGTCTCCTCCAAGTTCGGCGCCGGATAGTCGTCCTTCTGCCGAGTCTTTTGCGCTGCGTCGAGGTTCAGACACTCGCCGTTGCCGAGGGCTCTGTCCGGCTGTGGCATATATGTTGACCTGGGTGATGTGCTGTCCTGCGTCGCCCCTTGCTTCTCTCCTGTGCCTGTCCGCTCTGGATCTCTCGCAGCGAGCGTCTCTTTTCGTTGCCCCGTTGCTTCCGCATGGTCCATGCACGTAGTATCTGTTGCTTCGCCCAATCCTCTTTGCGTTGCGCTCGGCGAGGTATTCTGTGAGGGATTCGTCGCAGTGACCCTCGGGCCGCCATCGGCAGGGCCCAAGCCTGACAGGTTGTATATCACTCGGCTCAGCTGGCGTTTCCCTGCCGGACGCTGGGGTCTTTCTGGGCTCGCCTCGAGCCTCTTCACTGGGCTCGATGAAGACGTTGGATGGTCGGACCCAGTAGTGATGATGATGGGTGTGAAGGCACACTCTTCCGCGAACTCGTTGCCCTTGTTGGTGATGTCGCGTATGGCGTTCTCGATCCACTCGCTGTCGGCGCTGCTCTGGTTCTGCATGTTGTTGCAGGCCTCCAGCTCTAGGCGGTTCGTGTTGTTGCTTTGCTCCCTCGGATTCGTCGTGCCCGCCTGCGTCTTCTCCCTTGTCGGGGCAGGGCTTCTTCCAGTCAACCCACGGGCGACAGCCGCCGGCTTCCATGCCAGAAACGTCGTCTGTTCGAGGCTTCTGCGCTTTTGAATATGCCCCAGGTTGGTCACCGGGTGCAGCGCCGACAAAGCCACTTCTTCTTCGGGGCCGCGCCCATTGCGACTCCCGTCCCGTCTCCTCATCTTGAACGTGCCGTACAGGGGCATGAACCTCCGCAACGGGCTCCTTGCGGCTGGCGTCTGGATATTGGCATCTGCCAAAGTTCCTCGGTTCGCTGCTTCGAGAGGCCCAGATCTCTTGCGGGATGTCCCCAAGTCTCTGTTGGCGGACTCGTGTGGATTCAGGTCTCGCGACTGTGGAGGACTGGAGCTGGTCTTCCGTCGCAGGAGACTGAAACTCTGCCCGGGGCTCGACGGTTGCTGGCTCACGTGGGCCGTTGCCCTGCTGCCAGCTGGCGGATCCGGGTTTCCCGTGTCGCGGCCACCCGGGTCGATCACCCTCTGGGCTCGCCTGTCTAAAAAAGACACCTTGGTTGGCGTCTTGGCCGGGCCGTCTGCGAGTCTGGTGGCAGTCTTACCAGGCGTGGTTATCTGGAGCAGTGGAATCTCTCGAGCGTCCACGCCACCTGGTGAGCTCGCCTCGTTGGAGCAGCCGACTGCGGGCGTGCAGACGTCCTCGGCAGACGCAGGAGGGGGGATGGGCACGCCTCGATGTCTCCCGGCGTTGGAGGATTCGGAATTATCGAAGCTTATGCCGTTCGCGAACAGCTCCCATGCCGACGGCGTCAGGTCTGCGAGGCTTTGCCTGTGGGGCGTTCGAATCACCGTTGCCGTGGAGCTCGGCGTGTCAACAACGCGCTCGGCACGGGGCCTTGCGTCGGGTTCCTGCATAGGAGGTGGCGTCGACTCCTGTGCTGGAGAATCCAGGCCGATGAGGCTTCCATCTGTAGCACACTCTGCCTGCTCCATGGCGTGGTGCCTTGATGGTCGCCCTGCGTTGCGAGCATGAGCAGCTGACCATGCGCAGGTACAAAGGGGGGCGAGAAGGAAAAGGGTGCTCACTCGAACCAGGCACGCTGTTCGCCCGTGACTGGGTGATGGGGCTCAAATCCGGCTCCTGGGCCGAGGACCACTGCTTCGTACGTCGTCGCCATTTGACACTCTGGCTGATAGCCTTCAGCGTCTGCTTGTCCCTTTCCAGACGCCGCAGCTTGTGCTTTTCGCTTTCGAGCAGAACCTTCTTCGCTGCCGTCTCGTTTTGCGTCTTTGCGTGCTTATACGAATGCCGGGCGTCCTTCAGTGCGTTTCGCAGAATGTTGAGCTTCTGCTGCGTCTCTTGGCTCGTGCTGCTCCTGTCGCTGTCCGTCGGAGTTATCACGTCGAGCTGGCCCGTCTCGGGGTTGATGCCCTGGACCCCCAGATAGTCCCCGCTCTCCTTCAAGTTTCGCCTCTGGCGCCGTGCCTCCTTCTTTGCCTCGATCATTTGGCGGGTTTGGGCGAGCCGACGGTCTACCGTGGGGGTCAGATGCGATTCTGACGCAGTGACGGCAGTCGCCTTGTCCGTCTTGCGGTCCCGAGTCGCCCCCTGGTCTGTTACATCGTTTTTCTCGGGAGGCCACCACGGCCCATATTCGTCCCTTGGAGCCCAGCTCCATTTCCTGCCGGCGTTCATGATTGAACCCCTGTCGGTGGCAGCGGGTGCTGCTCGTGGCCGCGCCGGTGCCGTCTCGAGCTGGCTCTCCGAGATATCCCTGGCAGTATTCCACCGAACAATGCGATCAGAGCCGGCAGCATCGCTCGCTAGGCTCTGGCGGCTCTCCGTGAGCTGTCGGCGAGGTTTCTCTCCCGGGTGCCTCGATTCCTCGCGCTCCCAGAATCCTTTGTCTCGCACTGTCCCTCCGCGCTCCGGACGGCGACTGGGGAGTATGTTCCTGACCCAGCCGCTCCAGGACGAGCTTCGGTGATACGAAGAAGGCTTTCTTTCCTGCCGAGTCTTCTGCGACGAGGTAAGAGACTCTATTCTCGACTCGAGAGGAACAGACACCGTGGGCGGCAGAAAATACGGCATTGCATCCAAGGCAGACAGCAGCCAAGGGGCAGCGCAGAGGAGTGACGGGCGGCTTGTCGATGAGCTATGAGTCGAGCATGATCCTGATGATCATGTCCCCGGCCGCAAACCCGTAACGTCTCGCCAGGCCAGCTCGTGGAATGATGGACTAAAAATGCGCTGCATGAGACGCAGGGAGTAGAGGCAAGAAAGGGAATCGAGGCATTGCGGGGGGCGGCAAGAGAGCCGCAGAGCATCTACTCCACCAGCGGCTTCCAATTCACAGATGGGCAGGTCGGATCGGCCTGAGGGGCAGGATGTGGTATCAAGTGTGCGGGCTCACTTGCCATTGCCATGCCAGGCAGCTTGTTAGTAAGTCGCCTCTGGGGCAGCACCACCTCGCTATTATATGATCATACACAACCTCCCGCTGCAAATACCAGACAAGGTAAGCCAGATAAACGCCATAGAGATGCAACAGAAACGACAAAACCACCCAAGCGCCCCTGATTTATTCGACCCTCTAAAGTCATGCTGCACCTGAAGCCACCACACTCGTCTACCACCGTGAAGGATATCTCTCGTACCCCGGCCTGTGCTTGCCCATGTTTGCGAACGGATGCGGAGAGCTGTTGACGCTTGCGCCCAGTGACTTCCTATCTTCTGCGCGCTTTGTCGGGCTGCTCGGGGGTTCCCTGTTCCTCTGCTCATACGCTGCCATCTCCCTGGAGTTTCTCGGCGAGGGCTGGTCGGCCCTATTGATGTTGCCCAAGCTTATCGCCTTCTTGAGTGGTGACTTGTTGTGTGTGTAGATGCCCATGCTTCCCGCGAAGTTGTAATTCCCTCCCGTCGAGGGAGGGACACTGGCCGTGGTCTCCGCCGCCACCGGTGTATAGCCGATCGGCAAGCTGTTTCGCAGGGCGGAACTGCGCTGAGCGATGGCAGGTGTGAATGATTCCGGCCGTCTGCTGGCAGCGGGAGGCGTGAACATCTGTGGCTTCATGACATTGCTGTTGCTGCTGGTAGGGGTGGTTTCGCGCGAATCGACGTGCGGGTTATCGTGCGCCCGGAATGTGCGCCTAATGAGCGTGGTCGGGGTGCCTGTTTGCACAAACTCGCGGGCCATGATGGGCTGGTCTTCAGACATCTGGGTGCCCGCATCTCTGACAACTGGGTGCAGTCGCGGTTGCACAAACTTGGTGTTGTATTCGTGCATGACCTCCTTCTGGATGATTGCGCTGTCCTTGGCCTGCTGAGAGTAGCGCGAACTTAGGAGGAGCAGCTGAGCCGACAGCACAACCTGCATCACCAGTGCGTTGAAGACAGTCACGCTCGGCCGAGGATCAAGAGGGGCGAGTGGGAGGAAGAGCAGGTACACGAGGACGTGCCCCGGGCTGAAAAAGCAGAACAGCCGGATGGACACGGGCAGCGGATCCCAGACAGCAAGCTCCCACACATCTCGGTTCTTATCAGGATGCGCTCGGGACTCGGCCGACTCAGGCGTAATCAGATCCGCAATGAATCGAAGCGGCGAGGAGGAGACTGGCGATGACTGCACTTTGACTCGGCGCACAGAGGGAGTGGACGGCGGGACCTCGATTTTCGCTTCGAACAATCTGTACTTTCGCGTCCGGGAGATGGTGTAGACCGCATTCGTCAAAGAAAAGGCCACGAGGCCCCAGACCAGAGGATAAAGCTGCCCAGGTCAATGAGCAAAGGGTCGCGCAGATGGAGGAGACTGCGTGGACTCACACAGAGCGATAGCCAAGCCGCGTTCCCATCCTCGCCAAATATGTCGTCGGTGGAGGAAGACGACGATGCAGAGTTCGCGCGCGCCAAAAGTAGGACGAAATTCAACCCTAGGCCGAGTTGCGTGCCCACCAGCTTCGAGTCCCAGTCCCTCGTCTCCAGCTCCTCCGAGAGCCACAGCAGAAAGTCCATGGGATTCAGCATCGTCGTGATGCGCTCCCAGAGCGGCCTGCGTCGCACGAGCCGGGGCATTTTGGCGGTGCTCGAGGGAGGCTGGTGTGTCTCTGCAAAAGTCGTGATGAAGCGCAGCTGCAGCTGCAGAGACTCGCGACCAGGCCTCGCCAAAGGAAGAGGCGAAGGAGGTGTCCGGAGCTGCGTTGGTGGTGACGGGTGATGGGTGAAGGGTGATTGTTTACTTTTAGCAGCCGAGAAATTTCCAGCCGACTACGGAGCACAAAGTACGAAGTACAAACATCGAACAGGGAAGCTCTTGCCCCACGACTCGGCTGTTTCAGTTGCCCGAGTGTCGCGAATCACCCTCGTTTGCCATCGAGAAGAACCAAAACTTCTTCCAAGCGAAGAACAAGATGCGCTTGAAGAAAGGCAAGGGATTAAAGAAGATGAATGACGAAGGCGACGCTACCGGGCATGCGGACTCCTCTTGAGGCGTTCCCCACCTACTGCCGAGGATCACTGCGCTGGAGAGGATGCTGCGCACTTGATTCGCATCGTGGATCCTGGGTTTCAACGGCCAAAGAAGCAAGTAGCGGAGAAGAATAGTAAATGACCAGTCTCTCTTATATTGAGTCACATTCAGCCTTACTACGAAATACGGAGGGCACTAAAGACCGACCGCATTGCCCGTGGGCGTGCCACCCCCCAGTACATACTCACAAATACGTCCATTGCCTGGAAAGACTATGATTCATGTGCTTGGGTAGGAATGAGAAAAGGGGTCCGTTTAGCTCTTCGTGTGTTTACTCTTGAGCCATTCCGATGCGAGCAAGTTACGGTCTGCATGTTTGCCCATGTCTTGGAAGTGCTACAAGCACATGCCTGAGTATCTTACACATACCGTTTCGTGCAATTCCCAACGACCGGCAGGAGGACGGGCAGGAAAACCTCTTTTCTTCCTCTTTACTGTGCTTCGTCGTTACGGTAGGGCCACGGGCACGTTCCGTGGGAAGTGTGGTCTTTTTGAGCCCGTCGCCATCCCGTCGCCATCCCCAGCCCTCGCCCTGCTCCGTCTTCACCGCCTCCGGCTCATGCACGCTCCTCTCGTCGCTGCCATCCCTCGTCCTACTCGGTCCTCACTCACTTGTCGACTACGGCTGGTATGCGTCATTGGTGCGTGTTCGGTAGCCTTGGGGTAGGCTGCGTGCTGTGCCTACGCCCAATAGTCTCGTACGAGACCTGAAGGATAGATCTCTTTGCATTGCCCTTACTACCGTGTCTTCTTTCTCATGAGGTCAATCAAATCGCATGGAAAGGATAGCACTCATTGTGCTCCTTCTAACACCTGTTTTATTCTGTGACGAGCTAGTGAAGGTTTTGACTATGCCGTCTATATCGGAGATCAGCTACGTGCTGGCGAGGGATTGGATACTGCGTTCGCAACGGAAGTTGGCGGGCCTTGGCGTGGTCCTTTCTCCTCGAGACGTCTCTTAAACAACTACCTTTTGCTGCGCAATAGGCAGGCCTCGTGCCCTTGGAAGCCCTATGTAACACAGCGTGCTTGGCGGCAGCAATTAGCGCAAGCTCTTTGCAATGCTTATTGCAACGACGGCGCCTCGAGACAGAGGTTTCGGGCAGCCGACATGGCAACGCCCATTTCACAGTACAATCATGTCTCTCTAATAAGAGGCTGAACTATAATGATAAGAAAAGACCGTGAAGACACGGAAGGGCTGCGACAAGTGCAATTAGCATCATAAAGTCGGCATCCTAATTGGCCGTAGCCCTGTCCTATACCTTAGGTACGGCGTTCGCACTGCTAAGGGAACAATAGAGTTTAAGCTTAGAGCGATATACATTAGTTTGTGTTGTGCTAGTTGTGGTATTGTATAAGAGAAGAAACGCGTCGCGAGAATAAGACATGAAGATAGGGTGGCGCCAAGTTCCAGTTTTCGACACCCTACGGAGTACACGAAGTAAGGATAGCCATATATAGCGAGATCTGCTGTAAACATCCACTGTGATGCCCCTGCTTCTTCATTGCCAAGGAATGGCCAGTTCTCTAAGATACTACCACACGTCCCTCACCATGTTGCGTCTATACTTCGTCGGATCGGCTCTCGCCTTCGCCAGTGTGGTCAACGCCCAGGTGAACCTTGCGTCGGCTTACAGCTTCGCACTGCTTGCCAGCACGGTAATCATCAACCGCGGCCCCTCGAATATTGACGGCGAGGTTGGCGTCTCTCCCGGTACAGAAATCGACGGTTTCCCCCCGGGAATGATCACGAATGGAATAGAGCATTTTGCAGACGCGGTAGCATTGCAAGCACAGCTGGACCTCGAAGCTGCCTATGCTGCAGCGGCTGCACAGCCATCAACCGCCGACCTCACTGGGCAGGACTTAGGGGGTCTGAACCTCGTCGCAGGTGTTTATACCTACCAAGGCACTGCTCAGTTAAACGGCGAACTCATCCTAAACGGGAATGGCAACCCGGACAGCGTCTGGATCTTCCAGCTAGGCCTATCTCTAATCGCCTCAGCCAATTCTAATGTGACCTTGATTAACGGAGCCTCATCCTGCAACGTCTTCTGGCAGATAGGCAGTGCAGCTAGTATCGACATCGATGTTCACCTTGCTGGCAATATTATGGCCACCGACGCAGTCACTCTGCTCCTAGGCTCAAGTTCTGATGGAGGTCTTTACGCCAGAACTGGTAATATAATTTTGGACACGAATGATGTTAACGCTGGGCGTTTATGTCCCGGGGCGCCGCAACCATCGACCACATCTTCACTTCCACCATCGAGCACAACTACCCCCGTTACTGAGTCGAGCACAACTACACCCGGTACTGAGTCAACTACACCCGGTACTGAGTCGACTACATCTGGTATTGTGTCGACTATAATTACACCCAACACGGGGACGATCACAACTACAACCGGTACGGCTATAACCGGTACGGCTACAACCGGTACGGCTGCAACCAGTCCGTTGTCCTCCCGTTCAAGAACCGCCATTGCTACTTCAGATCCTTCACGACCCACAAAGTCTCAACAGTCAATCACAGCTGCTCATCATAAACTCACCAAAGAGGTCTTCACGGTGATATTACCTATTGCTCCAACAACAATCTCTTCCTACGGCCAAACCTTCGTCATTGAAACGCCCTGTACCACAGTCTTGACAGCTACATGTGCGCCTACTGAGGAATTACCTCCACCTTGCGAAGACTGTCACAAGCCCGCGCCTCACCCTCAGCCGGATAATCAGGATATTTACCCAGAACCGCATCGGGAACCGGCGACGAAGAACGCCAACCCCCACCAACCCTACACGCCTCTCGAGTCGACGCCACCTCCCAATGGCCCAGAGATTGTGACTGCGGCCGGAGCTGTAAGTTGGCCACATGTAGCCGCTTTTGCAGCTGTCGCCTTCTTCCCGATCGCCATTGGGTTGCTATGAGAGATATCCGGCGGTGGGGTAGTTTGGTAAGGGTACCTACCTACTCAGGTCAGAGCATATTCTGACTGAAGGGCATATCAGGCGGCAACTTGGATTAGGAGGCAATGACAAGCGGCTCTCAACGGAGCCTGATTTCGAGTCGGATGGGTGCGTTTCAGTATTTTAATCTGCGTCTTTCAATGCGACTTGTACGAAGTACGACCCTGCGTGGCCGTAGTATGCGGGCAGGCATGGGATAGACCAGTCGGGGTCGGAGTCGGTTTATACCAAGGAGCTATAGTTCTGTGGGAAGAATGACGGAATTCAATATAATAGTATTCTGAAGTACCTAAGGAACCAAGTCCCAGCTCCTTGTTCGCAGCTGCTGGAAGAGACGCTAGCCCGCGGGGCAGTGACCGTTTGGTGGCTACCGCTGAAGTCAGCGGCTCCAGCGCCTCCCTCTTGTGGAGCGTCGCATCCAACCTCGCCTCAGACCTCTGCACAACAGGACCAAGGCCGCCGTCGTCGATTGTCAAGATGGCCTCGCAAGCAGACTTCAAAGACCGGCAGTTTCTCGCCGTCATCGGCGATGAGGTGGGTCGCCGCCCTGTCCGGGCCTGGGCGCGCAGCTCGATGGCGATGCGAGGCGACGAGCAATCACTGACGTTGGCCAGGACTCGGTGACGGGACTGCTCCTCGCGGGCATCGGCGTACGTGCAGCCTGAGATGCAGACAGACACGGGGTAGACCGAGACGTTGACGAGACACAGCATGTCACTGCCGGCGCCGACGCCCAGAAGAACTTCCTCGTTGTCGACAGCAAGACGGACACCGCCGCCATCGAGTCGGCCTTTGACCGATTCACCCAGGACAGAAAAGACGTCGGCATCGTCTTGATCAACCAGCACGTCAGTGGCACGCCTCCATTTTGAATACCTCGGTACTGACAATGCCCAAGATCGCCGACAGAATACGACATCGGCTCGATACCTACACCGCAGCCTTCCCGACCGTCCTAGAGATTCCCAGCAAAGACCATCCCTACGACCCCGAGAAGGACAGCGTGTTGAGGCGGGTGCGCCGCCTGTTTGGCGAATAAAGGAATGTGTGTCTTTATGGGCAGCGCGGTGTCAGGCCTACGTTCTGTCGCCGAAGAGCAGAACAGCTTCATAGTAGAGGCGATGCATCGGTCGACGTTGTAGCAGAGTGCTCCAAGTTGAACTTGTCTTCAGGTGTACGCTAAGTATATAATTACTCGAATGACCTCGCCGAGGCCATTGGCAACGAGGAAAACTCTCTTGCACTCTGCAAAACGGATTGATACAGGTGACGCCAAAAGGACGCAAACGTGTTCGCCTAACCAAACAATGCCAAGTCATGCCAAAGAAAGAAAAGTCTACATGTCCCAACCAAACCCCAAGCTCAAACGACCGTCGCTGTACGTATGCGCATCAAGGCCTAGTTGATTGCAAGGCCCATCACAGCTCGTTGCTGAAGAAGCCGTTGCCGCCCACGTTGAATGTAACGGTGGCAGTCAGGCAGGTAATGTGCTTGTCATCGGCCGTGTACACATCTGCATTGACGGTGTACTTGCCCTGGTGGCGGGTCAGCATGCATCCTGTATAAACGGAAGAGGGCAACATACAGGAGGAATCTCCTTGGGCAATTTGACCGTCTTGGTGATCTCCAAATCGCCGGCCTTGACAGGGCACTTGAGGTCGACGTTGCCGATCTGCTCGCAGAGGTCCGCCTTGGTGTTTACGAGTCGGATGAGGCCGTACTTTACGCTCAACTGAACGTAGGCGCCCTGCTCGATGGTCTTCTTGACAGTCCCGTGGGCCTTGATGACCAGTTCTTGGCCACTGTGCCAGGTCAGCAAACGTCCGCCGTGAGGGGGGAGGGAGAGGGTTGGTCTTACGCGGCTGGTGGGTTGGGCACGAGATCCACCTTCTTGATGATGACGATGTCGTCGGCATGCTCGCCGGCACAGAGCTCCAAGGGACTCTCTCCAGGGATCTTGAGGTCCTCGTTGGCGATGACGTCGAGGGTATTGCCGCCGTTGAAGATGCTCAGTGCCGCCGCCGGCGCCAGGCAGGCGGACAAGCAGGCGACGGAAAACCTCATCGCGCAGGTATCAATACGATCTAGGGGATAGCAGATGTGTCGTAGAGGTGCTGTTCCGTTCGGGGGGTGGGGGGTGTTGAGTCGAAGGCTCGGAGGTGAGGGCGAGGATGACGGAGGTACGAGGCGCGGAGGCCATTAGGCGGAGGCGAGAGGCGATGTCGTCGTCGCAGCTGCCCGGTGGTTGGGGGCATCATGGGACCCAGCCTCCACTCTGATTGGGCCTGGAGCGGCAGGTCACACCTGTGGAACGCTGGGACGCAGTTGACGGCCCCCAGCAGTGCGGACTGAAGCTGCGCGCCAAAGTCAACGGACTACAGTTGAACAATTGCGGACAGAGCACCTTTGAAATCAAGGCATGGGCATCTACGAACGAACCCTCCAGCTTTGGCGTGGCAGCTTTCCCCTCGCCTGGCTGCGAGGCGAACATGCAGGCGCACGACGAAGACGTGCTGGGATGGCTTGTGCGGCTGGATGGCGACTAGGAACAACCGCTCCGACGTCGCCTTGGGGGTGAGTGCCAGAATGCGCTTTTGGCATAACCCTGGTTCAGATTCGCCAAAAGCTCGACTTGATCGTATCCTGGCAAGCCTGGTCCGCTCGAAGTGGCCTTGCCTCAGGCATGCGTTTGCCATTTCACTGACCAGCTGGCATCCTTCGACCCTCAGGCAACAGCAACCACCTGGCGCACGTGCCACGCCTGAGGCCCTATAAATTCCCCTCTCGCCTCCCAACTTTAAACCTTTTCTTCCTTTCTTCTTCATACTTACCTTGTTCCAGTACTCTGAGCTCAAGCATCCAGAGTACTAGTGTAGGAGGCCTGCATTGCACATCGCGGAGTCGACCTTCGCTCAATTGCCCTTCGGGGCCATTGGGGGCGTAATTTTTGATTTTCAACTCGCTTTCATTGTGGCTGCGACCTCGAGTCGTGACATGAAGAAGGTGGCAGTACGGATGTTGGTGTCCAGTTTGCAGTGCGTTGGCTCTAGCCAGTACTGACTCGCGGGTCAAAACGTGACGGCACGACATCATGCTGGCTTTTCATGCATCATGCCTGAGCGAGATGAACACATGGAATTACGAGTCGAAGAAACATGGCGAAGAAACATGGCAATGTTCACTCGGGAAGAAACCACATCACTGGCTTGTCCTTGCTGGCAGACCCCGTTGCCGCGGTCCAGTCACCCACCGCAACGTCCAGGCACACAGCTCGCGTAAGAAGGCGCAAACTGTGCCTTACATCGTGATTGGTCCGCGTAACCTAGCCCAGTGAAGAGGCGAATCGCAACGCAGCGGAGACGCCTCGATGCTTGCCTGTCGTCCATCCGCTGACGCATGGCTCCGCTGCAAGTTGCAGCCAACGGCCAATCACCGGCGGCGCGTCTGCAGCTTCTCCGAATAGGGCTAGCGCGCGTCGGCCAACTGGGGGGCTCCTCCTGCAACCCCGCTTGCGGCCAATGATGCCCTTCCCCACTGTGCCAAAGTCTAAACCGTCACTGGGGAGTGTACTCGTAGGTATTCGTGAATGCGAATGTGATTGTGTACCGCCGCTGTCGTCCCTGCTGCATCTGCAAGCATCATCAAGCTCTAGCAGACGACCTGCTGGGCGAGTGGTGCTGACCTGCCTCGACTGACATCATCCAAACTTCTGTTGGCTTGAGTAAAACAGCCCCTACTACTCCGTAGACTGCATCCCCTTCTTCCCAAGAACTTGGCAAGTCCAGACAGAAACACGAAGAGTTTCGTACCAGTGGTGTGTATGTTGCTCATAGGTCTGCTACAGGAATGACAATGAGCGGCGGCAGGCACCATACCGTACGTGCAAACGTTGGACTCGACAGCTTCAGTCGACTGTTGTCGACAACTTGTCGGCATCCAACTGTACAAAGTACAGTAGTTCCTTCCTGGCCGTAAAGGCACTGTGTAGCCCAGCTTATTACTTACCTACAGTACGGTGAGGAGCTGGCGCTGCAGCACGACGCGCCTTCGTGAAAGCCGTGAGGCGTGCATTGCAGTGCAGGACGGGTGATGCTGTACCACATCCTAGCGACGGACGCTCACAGCACTCGTAGCAGTGACCTGACCAGTGATGGGGCTTCCAAGATGCCAGTGCGGCTTTGGCTGGCTGCTCAAGGTTTGCCAGCAGGCGGGCCATCCCGACCACGACGCCGCTCTCACTCATTCACTCACACGCCGCATCGGCCCTTGACTCTTCGCCCCAGGCGCCTGGGGTGCGCGGCGCGGTGAAATTTCCGTGCCCCAGGTGCAGTAGGACGATCCGCCCAACTCTCGTCTCCGTTCACCCAACGACTGCCACCTCGACTCTCCCAAGCTGTCTGAGATGGGGTCGTCCCTCGCCGACGTTTTCTGCATCTGCGGCAGCCTCGCGCCCGATGCATGGCTTCGAGCAAGACGATGACGATACCGATGACGATGACGATGACCGAGACGAGCACGACGACGATGCCCTGCCGTGGCCGTGGACGAGCCCCTGCGCCCTTTTCGTAGGTGCTGCTTGGCTGTGCCTCTGCGCACTCGCGTCCGCCGCTGTCTCTGGCTGCAATTTCGCAGTCCTCGGGTGTCCCGTCCCCTCCTCCCCTCCCCTCCCCTCCCCGTCCTGGCCTGACCTCCTGGTCTCCCCTCTTCTCCCCTCCTCTCCTCTGCTCACCTCAGCTCCGCCTCGCCTGCAGCGGAAGCCAGTGCTTCCCTGGCCCGGCTGGCTGGCTGGCTGATGGCCTGAGGCACCACCAGCGCGGACTAAGTCGTCCTAGCCTCCCCACCGCCCATTCGCTGTTGGGCTTAGCGCCAATGCCCTATGGCTGGCCAGCCGGCCGCTCGCTGCTGGCCGCTGGCCGCTGGCTGTTGGCCCAGCCAGACTCCCAGCCAGGCCATTCTCCGTCGCCCAGTCTCGCCGGCGCTGAGATGAGTGCCGCCGCCTGGGTACGTCGGGGTACGTACCAGCACGTCCCCATCCATGCGGTGCCGCACTCCGTTGCAAAGCACAGCGCCCAAGTGTTTCTGTCGCTCTTCCCCATCCTCCTCCTCCTCCCCGTCTCCCATTCCTCGTGCAGTCCACGATCCTCTCTCCCTCGCCCACTCTCTCTTGTTATCCTTACCTCGGACGCTCTCGACGACTCCTTCTACTGGAACCGCTGCTCCAGTAGCCTGGCTTTTTTCTGCTTTTCTTTTGTCCTTCCGTCCCTCCGCGCCCTGCTCCTGCGCGCACGAGAAGCCGGCCTCGATCGCCGCCAATCCTGTCGTGACGAGTCCTCCGAGTTTTGCGAGAAAGACTTTTCGGCCGACCACGCCCACAACCGCCCCTCGACGCGTCTTCAGACCTCCATTTTCGATCTCTGGGGGTCGGCTAGGCCACGTCGCTCGTCTTGTTTTTCTCCGTAACCTCGCGGCCGCGTCTCTACCCTTGCGGCCGCGCTTCTCGATCCCCTTTCGCGGTCGCCGTCCACCGTCGCCACGCTCGATTGCGCCTCAATCCTCGCGACGCATGAGGCCCTAGACCGCGACGGCTGCTTGGTTGCGCTCCCCCTCGTGAACCCCCGGCGCGTGTCTTGGCTGGCGGCGTCATGCCCCAAAGACCGCGACGGTAATCAATTCACTCACGCCCTCCAACGCCAACTCCCCGCGCGAGGCCCCTCCGCAGATTATGACAGACAAGCCTACGACGCTGCCGACGCAGACCGCAGTTCCCAGTCAGGCCGCCCCTGCCGCGCCGGTGGCACCCGTCGTCAAGGACGAGGTCGCCGCCAGCGCTGTAGAGACGGTGGAGGAAGAACCGTACACCATCAAGTGTATCTGCAACTTCTCTGACGATGACGGAAACACAATATACTGCGAGACGTGCGACACATGGCAGCACATCGACTGCTTCTATCCCAACAACCGGGATGAGGCGATACGCGAGGACTTTGCTCACTCTTGTGCAGAGTGCAAGCCTCGCCCTCTAGATCGGCAAAAGGCCATCGAGCGAACGCTCCGGCTCAGGAGTGCCGCCCAGCCAGCGCAATCGACCGACAAGAAACCCAGGCGACCCCCGTCGAAGAGCCACAAGAAAAAGGCCAGGCCTGCAGACTTGCAGACGAATGGCCATAGCTCGTCCGAGAACGGGAAACACGGCAGCCCAAGCGACCAGCCCCCTTCCTCGAAGAAACCAAAATCCTCACATCGCACGTCACACTCTGTTAGTTCCCAGCCGTCGAAGCGCAGCCCTTCGTACGGCAACACCTCGCGATCGAATCCTGCGCACCCTCCCAGTCCGGCTACCACTCCTCCCGATCTCCCCGACGACTTTCAGATACATCACTATTCCGCCGGGTTCTGCTCGCTCTACAACGAGCATGATGTTCCTGACACCCGCAACAACGCCTTTGCGAGCCTCGCTATCCCTACTGCCTTGTCTCGATGGTTGCGAGAGCCCGACACGATGAAACAAGAGGTTGGTCGAACGCATTCTGAAGTTTTCCAGAATGAGCCGCCCAACCTTCACGAGAAGAAACCGACACTCGAAGTCAAGGACTCGACGCGCTTCGTCGAATCCGGGACGACCCTGCGATGGCGCTTCGTCAAATCGACGACGCCCATTGAAAAGGACGTTCCTCTCATCGAGCTCAACGGGGACATCGGTTTTCAAAAGGACTACTGTGCAGACCCCGACAATTTGTGGGCTGACCTCTCGTCGCCCCTGCCCTTCGTCTTCTTCCATCCAATCCTCCCGCTCTACATCGACACCCGGAAGGAAGGGTCCCTTGCGCGGTATGTGCGAAGGAGTTGCAAGCCAAACGTTCAATTGGACACGTACCTTTCGGGCGGGTCGGAATACCACTTCTGGCTAGTTAGCGACCGCTACATTTCCTCAGACGAACAGATCACGCTGCCGTGGGATTTTCGGCTCGAGAAGAGCGTTCACGCTCGGTGGCTTCACCTACTTGGTCTGAGCGACGACGATGCCACATCGCAAGACGAGCCGGAACTGGACGCATCAGAATACACGGCCATCTCGAACTGGATTGACCGGATCTTGTCCGAGTACGGCGGCTGCGCGTGCGATCTGGAGAACAATTGCGCCTTCGCCCGCTTCCACCGCCACTATCTGTTCGGCAAAAACCACGGTCGTCCTGCCAAGAAGAAGTCGCGAAAGTCGCGGAACCACACCATCTCCCCCACCAGCACTGGCCATGCCACGAATAGTCGGGCCGCTAGTGAAGGCCAAGTTGACGACAGTGCAGACAATGGCGCGAAGAACGAATCCACAGCATCGCGTAGCAAACCCCCTAGCAGGGACCCAACGCCGGTGCTACAAGGGCAATTCGACCAATTGGGGATATTGACTGAGCCGACTGACCGTGACAAGAGAAAGGTGGCAATGGTTGAAGACTCGTTCCGCCGCATGGAACAGCAGCAGCCGCCAAGAAAGAAGAAGCGCGTGTCCGATGGCACCACGGTCTCGACGTCCTCGAAGCCAAAGTCCCGCAACGGGTCCGCTGCACCGCCAAGTCAGTACGTGGACGCTGGAACCTCCAGGAGCAAATCCGGCTCTCCGTCGAGCGCACGGTCGCCTAACCTCGCGAATCCCCCCAAAGCCCCTGCATCAATGAAGGCTTCATCCGCATCCGGGTCGCGGCAGGTCTCCGTTGGTCCGCGGCCCATGTACTGCGATGCTGGTGTTCAAACAGATCCCGTGGAAGGCGAATGGTTTAGCGAACCCAGCAAATCGCAGTGCAGCAAGAGGCGGGTCATATCATTGTCGAAGCGATTACTGAACAGCAGACTCAAGAATCGGGCAGGCGAAGATGAGCCAAAAAGACAAGGCCTGAATGGGCAGTCTGCCGGTGGAAGCGCTATGGACGCTGATTTACCAGCAAGTGAGCACAAGCCGCCAGTTTTAAGTTCAGCTGTCGATCCCCAGTCGCCAACCCCACTGTCTGGAGACGCCCGCCCGCTCGATGCGCTTCAGGAAGTGCCGACGATAGTCACAAACGGAACGAGACCAGAGCAAGGCAAAGTGAAGACTCCAGATCTTCGGGTTCAGATGCCCCCCGTTCCGGCTTTCGACAACAGCGGGCTTGCCACGACGCCTCTATCGGCCACGAGCACGGCGGGACTGGCCCCCTTTTCTGCCGGTACCCTGACAAGCCCCTTCGCCCCGGCCGCAGTCAACGGCATCGCAATGAACCCGAGCCCTGCCAAGAAGAAGCTGAGCCTCAGCGACTACACAAAGAGCAGGATGAACAAGGCTGCAGGAAAGGTCTCGGGTGGGTCCGCTCTTCTCAAGCAAGGCTTGGCGAGCCCCGAAGAGATCAAGGTCGAGGTCACCATTGAGCCGCAACCCATGGAGAAGCCTGACGACTCGATCTCCCCGTCCGCCACCACGACGGCGACCAACGGCCTTTGAGTACGTGTAGGATGTGTCTGTACTTTTATTTTGTTGCCGAAGAAACGGGGCGAACAGGTTCGGACCGGGCGTCGGACATCAACCACCAGTATTCGACGATGTGCGCTTTTTATAATATTTCTATACCCGGAATGGGCATGTCGGACGGCACGACTGGACTGGGCGTTAGAGGAAGAAAGGACGACGCGGCGCTCGGACAGCGATTTACGGAAATGGCCAAGGAAACCCGATGTCGGACTAAATCACCACGCCTACTGCAGTGGAGCAGATAGGCTGTTTTGATGCGGAGCGGAAACGGAGCTGATGTCGCAGACTTTTGGGACTCATTCCCGGGTCCGCCAACTCCTGGGGCACAGCACTGGCATTTGAGGGAAGACAGGGTCCAAAGAGACGGGGCGTTTTACTGGGACATGACTGGCTTGTCATTTTTGTTCAATTCGTGTATTTATAGGCGTGTCACGGAAGCTACTGTGTCAGCTTGTCCAAGTCTGGTGCAGGCCGAGAAGGGCGCTGCCTCTGGCAAATGATGAAATGGATTATAGGCGGTGGGACTATCCAGCCACTCTTCAACACTGCTCGGAACGGTTCCTTACGGCGCGTGCATGTGTGACGAGGTTTGCAAGTGTCGTGGGTCTCCATCCTTGATATCGTCGCAAGACAAGGGGGTATCAATTCTTGAAGGCAGGCGATTCATCTCTAACCTGCTTGGGTTCTATACTTTACACACATGTACACAGGACAACTTTTCTCTTCCACGACCTCCCCAATTGGCTCCCCCGCACTCCCTTCTTCTACTGCTGCGCCGTGCCCCAGTTGTCCTCCTTAAAGACGAGCAGAGCCAGCTTGTGTCGGACAAAGAGCCCAAACAGGCCGACGGCGAGCTGCAGCAGGGTAATCTCCCAGGCCAGACGGTCCTCGCGCAGGGGCCCGCGCCAGACGAGCCACAGGTTGAGGATGGTGAAGTTACTGGTCTCGACGAAGCGTCCCTTGTCGTCGACGGCGACGTGCAGGAGACGCAGCCTGCCCAGCAGGTGCAGGACCCGGCCAACCAGGGGGTGAGGCTGGCGCTCGGGCGACCACGGCGTTACCGAGGGACCGAGGAGGCCGGTCCGGGCGTTGAACTTGGGGAGGCGGTGGCGCGGGCAGGGAACGAGGCCGAAGATCTGGGGGCAGGAGTAGAGGAAGTTGAAGATCTGGGGCACGAGGAGGAGACCCAGAGTCTTGGAGAAGTGGCCGAGGATGCCGACGACGGCAAAGACCATGCCGGAGAAGTAGCAGTATGTGTCCCCCACGAACACCTTGGCGGGGTACCAGTTATGGTACAGCAGGGCGCACGAGACGCCGATCCAGGGGAGGAGCAAGTATAGGGAGAAGAGGTGGGAGTCGGTAGCCGGGTGAGGGTACGGCGTGAAGAGGTAGAGGCAATCGTTGAAGGCGAGCAGAAGCGCGACGACGACGCACTGGGAGACCTCGATGCCGTTGATGCCGGCGAGCATGTTGATGCTCTGGGGGCAGAACATGGCGACGCAGGCCATGTAGACGTAGTAGAGCAGGCCGAGGTCGAAGAGCTCGCCGAGATACGGTTGCAGCTGCACGGGTATGACGATGGACGTGACATCGAAGTCGACAAAGTAGACGACGAGGAGCGGGATGGAGGCCAGGCCGGGAATCCACCACTTGTGGCGCCAGCGGATGTCGAAGAGATCATCGCCGATGCCGAGGAGGGCGATGGTCTGGAGAGAGATGATGGCGCCCAGGTAGGAGGCGAGCTGGAGTCGGACACCGCGGTCAGCGCATGAGGCGGGGGATCAGGCACCGTCAATGTTCACCTTGTTGTGCGGGAAGCGGTGCAGGAAACGCCCCTGGTTGACATGGCGGACCTCGAGCACGACGTCTCGGTTGCCGCCACCGCTGGTGGCCGCGACAATGTCCTTGTAGAAGGGAAAGGGAATGAAGACGATGACGGTCAGGAGATAGACGGCGGCGCAGACGGCGCCCATGCACTCGGGGATCTCGACGCGGCTGGCCTTGCTGAGGTCGCGGCCGCGGAAGCCGGCCTTGATGAAGGTCGGGCCGAGCCAGCGGATCATGGCGAAGGACAGGCAGAAGGCGAGGATGGAGAGGGCGAGGGAGGCGACGAGGGGCTCGCCATCGCCGCGGAAGGTGTTTGCGATGATGGCGACGGAGGCGGCGGAGAGGGTGAGGAGCAAGAGCGTCTCGGATCGCGAGAGCGAGGTCGAGGACGACGACGACGACGGGACGGCCATCGTGGGCGGCGGAGGGGGTGAAGTCGAGGCAAGGCGAGACGAGGTGAGGTTGCTGGGACGAGCCGTTTACGGGAGCAGCTCGAGACGGCGCATCATGGAGACGCGAGCAGGCGAGGGCGGAGCACGCAGGCGGGTGCAGGTGCAGGCATTGAATCAGATGAAGATGCTGCGGCCACGTTGACGTTGATGGAGCGCGCAGTGGTGCGCAGGAGCGGCGGGGTCACGT
Source organism: Tolypocladium tundrense (assembly GCA_024340025.1). Taxonomy (NCBI): domain Eukaryota; kingdom Fungi; phylum Ascomycota; class Sordariomycetes; order Hypocreales; family Ophiocordycipitaceae; genus Tolypocladium; species Tolypocladium tundrense. The sequence goes on from JALHBX010000015.1 coordinate 21,121, forward strand.
TTTGCCGAAGAGGATATCCATGGCATCTCTAGCGTCGCTGTCTCCCACTCACCAAGCATCATGCATCATGTCATGTCATTACCCCTTGCGCTTGTCCAACTTCAGGAGATGCCAAAAAGCGAGGCAGCAACCGTTTCTCGAAAAGACATTGACGGACGATGCCGTGATTGATTGCGCATCTCGCAATCGAGCATTCTTCCGACCTCACCTAGCTCAACCCCTAACCGGAATCATTCGACGCTGCGCAATCTTCACGCCTCCGACGACGACGGTCGTCGACAACGGTTCCGAAACACGCCCGGCGCCGTCGAATACGCCAATGCGCCTCGGACGAGGAGATGTTTCGGTTGGATAACCGTCAGTGGCGAGGAGCTCTTTGCATTCCCCCCGAGTTCTCGTCCTCGCGGAATATCCATGGACGGCGTTGGACGTGAGATTTCGCTGGCCGAATGCTACTACACCATCATTCATGAATATGTGCCCGACAGTCAGTGTGCCCTTGGTGCTGATGTCCTGCAGGCCCAGCTGGATTTCTTTTGGCTCGCTGAATTCTGCGTGGTCCCGTTGCGCGCAGAGAATTGGAAGCTTCTGGCGTCTTGCTGGACCTGGCGGATCTCAATGTCCTTGCAAGCAACGACGCGCAAGAGAGGTGACACAGTAAGGGTGTTCAATGAGGCACGGGATCTCATCCGCCTTCACGACTCGGCTGTGCACGGTCTCGAGGAATCGGCCCTTGACTATGGGCATACTATTCCCCATCTCGGGCTCTCCATGGAAATTACTACCCCAAAACAGCCCTTGGCGAGGAGACGGGCCAGCGCCGCCTCACTTCCGTGTCGGCTTTGATCGGGCTCTCTGCTGTCCCTGCCACGGCTTATTATTCGTCGCATGCCGACGGACTTAAGCATGGACAAATAGGGCTAAAACGCTGCAACTAGCAGTTCAGCCCGCCCTCACCGCGGAACTACGCAACTCGGCAACCAGCGTGTCAACCCGTCTGACGCAGGGATTGCTGAACCTTGTCAAAACGGCGCCTATTGACTCTTTTGGGCTTCTCGTTTGCCTGGTAATACCGCCCGCCCCATCATCTTTGCTGATGCACGGAAGACCCGGTGCTGCCGGCATATCCATGCCAATCGTATATATGTGGCCGACTCTAGTCCGTAGTCAACTCGTGTTGGTCACGCGGGGTTCTTGTAGTACAAGAAAGAGGGCGTACTTTTTTTCTTATTGACGATAGTTGCGGATTTTCTTTGACATCTTTTGTATCGAGCCATCTCGGGGGCGAACGACAACAGTCTTCGAGATGACTGTGCTCGACGAAAAGGGCCTGGCGGCGACCACCACCCCTGCTCACATCCATAGGACGGCCGACGACTCGGATTCTTGGACAATGACTGAAGGTCAGGATGTTGCAGAAAAGTCGGGCAGAGTCGCTGCACAGCATACCGAGACCACCAGAGAGACCAGCGCTTCTGGTCTCCCAGACCTCGATATCGAGGCGGAAGGGGTACGTATGATACACCCATCTTACGAGTCTCCCTTGATACTGATAGCTCGATTCTCCAGGAGAGTATCGGCGCGGAAAGGATAGAATCCCGCAAGTCCAACGTCAGTCACAAGACCCATCGCAGCATCCTCAGTCGACTCTCCGGGAACAAGACCAAGGAGAAGCTCCCGCCTCCCACGCTCCCCGTCATGGACCTCGACAAAGGCATTGTCGGCTGGGAAGGCCAGCACGACCCCGAAAACCCCCTCAACTTTGCCCCCGGCCGCAAGTGGCTCATCGTAAGCCTCCTAGCTACCATCACCTTCATGACGCCGTTTGCCTCGTCGATCCTGGCCCCGGCGCTGGCCGCCATGGAAAAGGACTTTGGCATTGACGACATCACCAAGGGCTCCATGCTCGTGAGTATCTTCTTGCTCGGGTACGCCGTCGGCCCACTGTTCCTGTCGCCCCTGTCCGAGATTTACGGTCGGAACGTGGTCTTGATCTCCGCGAGCGCGTGGTTTTGCGCCTGGCTCATTGGCTGCGCGCTCGCCCCGACTCTCGACGCGCTCATCTTCTTCCGCTTCATGTGCGGCGTCGGCGGCTCGGCGTGCCAGACCATCGGGGGGGCCATCGTCGCGGATGTCTTCGCCGTCAGCGACCGCGGCCGGGCCATGACGATTTGGATGTTGGGCCCCATGTTCGGCCCGTCCTGCGCCCCTGTCATCGGGGGCTTCGTCTCCGAGACCATCGGGTGGCGCTGGGTCAACTGGCTGGCCTTTATCCCGGCCGCCATCGTCGTCGTGGCCATGATCTTCCTCAACCGCGAGACCAACCACCAAGTCCTCATCGCGCGCAAGACCGAAAAGCTCCGCGGGGAACTGAATCGACCGGACCTCCGCAGCTGCTACATCGACCCCGAGGCCCCTGTGCTCGGCAAGAAACATATCCTCCTCAACGGCCTCATCCGCCCCCTGAAGATGCTCTTCCGCTCGGCCATCATCTTCAGCGTCTCGCTGTACATTGCCTTTGCGTACGGCTGCCTGTACCTCCTCTTCAACACCATTCCCATTGTCTTCCAGGGCAGCTACAATTGGTCCATTGGCGTCACGGGTCTGGTCTACCTCACCCTGCTCGTCGGCTACGGCATCGGCCTGGCGTCCTTTTCGCTCCTGTCGGACCGCACCGTGGTGCGCATGACTGCGGCCAACGGCGGCGTCTACGAGCCCGAGATGCGCCTCCCCGACTGCATCTGGTTCGCGCTTGTGCTGCCTGTCACCTTCTTCTGGTACGGCTGGAGCGCGGACAAGGCCATCCACTGGATCGTCCCCGTCATCGGCCTGGTGCCCTTTGGCGTGGGCATGGTGGGCGTGTGGCTGCCCATCCAGGCGTACATTGTCGACGCGTACCCGCAGTACGCTGCCAGCGGCCTCGCCGCCTTTTCGGTCATCCGATGCACCGTCGCCGCCTTCCTGCCCCTCGCCGGCCCGCAGATGTACAAGACGCTCGGCGTGGGATGGGGCAGCTCGGTGCTGGGGTTTGTCGCGGTGGCCTTGATTCCGATCCCGGCGCTGATATACAAGTACGGCCGGTGGATGAGGCACCGGTTTCCGTTGGAGCTGTAACTGCACGGCCTGAAACTGCGTTGCTGGCTGAAAGGGTGCTGCAGCCACATATCAAGCATGTTTTGTTGCTTCACGGCTGGTTAAAATCCCGGTATGCACAGCGATCTGATGCCGGGGTCATGAGCAGCAACATGTACATGTTGACTTTAGTTCTAGAAACGCTCCAGGGCCAGACCAGGGCCAGAAGCTTGCGCGAAGCCACCCATCGCACACCCAAGAACCCCTTCCAACCAGGGGACCTGACATGTGACTTTCATTCCTCCTCCTCCTCTTCTTCGTCCGCGGCGGCAGCAGGGATAGCCACCTCGACACGCCTGCCCAGCGCGCCGCCGACGATGCTGCCCGCCAGATCCAGGGCGCCCTTTGCAATATTTCCGCCGTTGCCGCCAACGATGCTGTTGGCTAGGCCGGCGGCGCTGTCGGCGATGTTTCCTCCGGCGTTTCCGGCGTTGCCGTTGGCAGCGCCACCCGCGGCAGCGTCACCCGCAGCGGCGTCACCCGCGGCGTCACCCGCGGCGCCGGCGCCGGCGCCGCCCACTGTTGCCAAGTCAGAAACGCGCCTCACACACTGGGTCTATATGTCCATGTTCTTACGACCGAATAGAGAAGCTGCGTCGCCGCCGCCCACTGTTGCCAAGTCAGAAACGCGCCTCATACACCGGGTCTATATGTCCGTGTTCTTACAGCCGAATAATGGAGATGCGGCGGCGGCCGTAGCCCAGGCGGCGAGGACGAGAGAGATAGTTCCGGTGGCCTTCATCTTGAAGATGGGTGTATGAATTTCAAAAGATGAACAGGTGACGTGTTGAAAGCGCAGAATACTCAACTCAGAAGTGAATAGGACGGCAATCAAGTCTAGATGGGTCGGACCCGTGCGTTATAAAGGATCGACAGACAAGCTCACACCGGCCGACGTGACCCAGCCTCGTCATGAGTCGCGGCATCCGGTCGGGGGGGTGGAGGAGTCGGGCTATGGCGAGACGTCGGGGGTATCAAGAGGCCTGGACAAAATTAGATGCCGGGTTGTGGCTTCACCAAGAGCACAAGCGAAACCGCTCCACTCAATACCGCAACCACCTGCTCTACGCCGTAACAGCTAGCAAAGCCTACAAACCGTAGCAGGGCACCAGGTTCGTGCTCCTCTCGTCGGGTTGCGCCATGCCGCGAAACCGGAGGGCGTTTCAAGCAGCCAACCACGTGTTGTGGATGTGCCGTTCGCGCCACAACGGCCGGATGCCGGCGGGGGTTCGGGCGCGGGGTGTCGGGCGCATCGCCCGAGGGTTGTAGGTGTTGAAGATGCAGGTCGTAAAGAAGTTTAGAAGCATGTGATCTGTAGTCCGTAGAGCGGCATATGGAATGGTTGACAACTTGACACATGAGCCTGATACACGACAATTATGGAGAATCTTGCAGGTGCAGTCTCGACAGCGCTGTTGTGCCCACCAATCGGGCGGCCCGCTTTGGCGGTCTCGCACAGTGAGGGGTCCATTTCCATACTCGTAGTAGGCCAAGGAGAGCAGCGGGAGATCTGCGAACATCCTTCTCACATCGAGGGAGTTTTCATACTTTGCGTTGATTAATTAAGCTCTCCGCATCGCGTTTGGCTTGGGGATGGGGCGTTTGATCTGCTGGCTGTGCGGGTTGCTGCGCGGCATCGAGACACCGTTTGCTGGGCTTCTGGATCGGGAGCTCCGCCTAGGCCGTTGCGAGGTACATCGTGCGCCCTGTCGATGGCCTTGCTCTTACTCTTGCGTGTGCCAAAGGTACAGGTCAGTCATTAGGGGCGGCTGCTGGCTGAGTCGGCGGCGACATGGCCGTCATTGTGCGTGGACGAGCCCGAACCCTGCCGTGTAGGATCGTACTTGGTAAATGCCACTGGAGTACGGACTACGAATACAAGCCCCACGACTGACGGAGGGGTATCGATACTTTACAAGTATGGATTTACTAGTAGCATAAATGAATACTCCTCAGTTTCAATTATCCCTCCATTCGATCGACGCATTCCGGCAACCTTCGTGATGCCCATTGCGCAATAGATGCTCTGATATTAGCAGAATAAACTACTAATATGTAGAATACTAATGGTGGTTCAAGCCAATCAGAACGTCCGTATGATCCTTGAAGGGTATAGTGCTTACACATTCGCGGCAAATACCCTGCTAGCGCTGGTGCGGCAGGTTCGTTGCCATCGGCACTAGTACTAAACAGTCACTATTTTTTGTCCACGACGGCTGTCTACACTCCGATCACCGACCTTCAGTCGGTTCCTCAACGATGGTGATGTTCCGAGAAAGTTGGGTTTCGTTTGATAAATATGATGGCTCGGAGCCCGCACAGACTGCAATTTCCGACATGGAAGCAAACAAGAAGGCTGGCAGTGGTCTGGACATGATTCCCCCGGTCCAAAACGACTCGTCGTTGCTGTGCTCCTGCGATATTGAGATGTCCTTGAGACCACACACAGCATTTTGGTCTGTTGAAGTAATCACGGGACCAGAGAACAATCGTAATCTGCAAGCAACCGCCTCTCGCACCTCGTCCTCCCCATCGCAACATGGCATCCTTCTCAGACCGCGACCCGTCAGGCCCCATGAAGGAAGCCATCGAGCCTTCAGCTCCCGGAGACGGCGATGGAGCTACACCTGTCCCACCAGATGCCATACGGGAAGCTGTGCACACTATATGATGTCAAGATGGTATTTCTCGCCGCTATGGTCATTTTCGAGATTGGGTCTTTGATATGTGCCGTCGCTCCCAATAGTCTGGTCTTGTTCTTTACTCGGGCTGTAGCTGGAATTGGAGGCGCAGGAATGTTCTCGGGCGGTGAGTTTCTCAACATCTTGCCTCTCCTTCGAGCGAGCCGTTCTCCGTTGCTGGGATTTGTGAACCATGGGCTGACCGAGTACTTATACAGCCCTGATTGCCCGCTGGTGGTCTCGCCATTGTGGCCCCCTTCTTCTTGATGCGGTCTCCGCGTCACAACATGGCCCCACGCGACGCTCCTGTCTCTCTCTGGGCCCGAATCGCAAGTTTGATCCTTTTGGGTCCGACTGCTTTCTCGCTTCAGTCATCTATCTCCTCCTTTCGCTGCAGCTAGGAGGAACAACCTACGAGTTCTTGAATGGTCGAATCATTGCACTTTTCATTGTGTTTGGAGTTCTCCTCATTGCTTTCATCGCATTTCAATTCAAAGGCGAGGCAAATGCGACCATCCCTCCCCGCGTCTTGAAGCAACGATCTGTTTCCTTTGGCTCGCTGTACATGTTCCTCGACGGCGCAGGACTCCTCACGACTCATTCTGGCGTGCTTGTGTGCCCTGGGACCGCGGGCATGGAGTGGAAGAGGGCTTCTACCAAGGACAAGACTGCCAAGGACGAACAGGCTGGATGAGGCACAGATGCGTAGGGAGAGAAGAACGAGGCCAGATGGGCTCTTGGCCGGATGTATGGGAGCAAGAGGGCCGGACTTCTCCACAATTTGCAATTCCGTGAATCGAGATGTGTAGAGGAGTCTATCAAGAGTTGGTTTTTTTCTCTGTCAGTGACGGAGACAGAGGCTCATATCAGTGGAAGTCTTTGGGATGACGACGGAGCAACAGATGACTCATTGTCAAGGGAAGCAAGTTTGCTGCCTGCCTCTCTACATGACGCAGTTTGGGTAAACTTCAGCATCTATACGTACATTTGGTTTGACACTGCTGATCCAGAGTTTGCGTGTCTTGGTGGCACCCTGACTATTGGTGCGGTGAAGCGCTCTCGGCCGGGTCCCGAGCTTTAGGGCCAGTACGTAGTCCGTAGTCCGTACCCTACATCAAGTTGTTAACTCAGTCCAAACCTCGAATTCCCTTTGCGGAAGCGCCCGGCCCGGCGCAACGGTACCTAGCGGCTCGTGGCGTGAGAATAAGCACTAGATATGCATGTAGACTTATCCGTTGGCATCACTAGTGCTTACAAACTTGCGGATCTCGATTATCGAGGGGAATAAGCGGGCCCGCGTTTACATGAGTACATATTTATTCTCATTCGGCCCATGATTTCCGATCACTTGCCCCAGTTGTCCGTATCCCGGCTCGACTAACCCATTGATACCTCGGACAGCACGTCTACCGCCAACATGGTTCTCAAACTCTATGGCTCCGCTATGGCCACTGCCCGGGTTTTGACTGTCATTCTGGAGAAAGAGCTACCCTACGAGTTTGTCCTCATCGATATAGCAAAGGGAGACCAGAAGAGCGAGGAGTACAAGAAGCTACAGCCCTTTGGGAAGGTACCTGTACTGGATGATGGCGGATTTATCATATTTGAGAGCAGGGCTATCTGCAAGTATCTCGAGAGGCAAGTATTCTTAAGACGAGCGATGCGGCAAAGATGATGAAGCTTCTGCTGATCTGAGCTAGGACGTATTCCTCCGGAGCGAAATTGATGCCAAACGGCGATATGGCCTACGGCCGCTTTGAGCAGGCCTGCTCTGTCGAGCAGAGTTACTTCGCCGCCGCTGCAGAGACGATAGGCACTGAACTTTTCATTAAAAAGTACGTGTGCCCCTTCTCAAATGCTCCTTGGCTAATCGGAGGACCGACAGGGCCAAAGGGCTGGGACCCCCCGACGAAGCCAGGGTATCTCAGGCCGAGGCGGATCTTGAAGCCGTTCTTGCCTACTACGACAAGATCCTGGCCCGTCAAAAGTATATCGCTGGAGAAGAGCTCACCTTGGCTGACCTGTTCCACCTGCCTAACGGTGCGGCTTTGAGAGCAGGGAAATGGAATGAGCTATTCGAGAAATACCAGAATGTGGACAGATGGTTCACGGGCTTGCAGGAGAGGAAGACCTGGATCGAGGCCGCTGGAGTGGCGGGAACACAGCCTTGATGAGACGTGGCATTGTACCATAACTAGCTGGCAGTGTGTCTAAGGCTACACCGCCATGACCGGAAGATGATACTGTCGGCCCTTTGACCGTGATTCTCCAGTACCCAGAGACCTGGATACCAACAACACTCCATCACTGTCAGGACACATGTATGGTGAGAGTACTAGAGTTGATTCCAAGTAAGAATCGCTAGCAAGGGCCGAAGAGGGCTCTTCGGGGTTAGCATGATCTAGTCGAGACCGAAAAAAGACCATGGGCATCTAAAGTTCCCTCCAGCAGTCTGAGACTTCAAAGTCAGCACCATGAACGTATGCGCTGTCCACCATCGAATGGTCGACGAGATCGCCAGGGTTCGTGTCAGTAATCTCAGAACCCCTCTGTTCCGAGATAGAAGTGGCCCTGCCCATTGGAGGACCACTGGGGGGGTTCATCTATCCGCGGTGTAGCGGATTTCTGTACCTCCAGGTTGCCAGGACAAGGTTGGGACATTGGGGCAGTCGAAGGTGTATGCCAAGGAGCCCGGATGGCATCGGTCAGGCCATGCCCTTGTGTCCTCATTCTTTTTACCTCGAGCTTTTGGAACATGTCGCGGATCTCGTTTCCCACCCGATACATGGTAGAGAGCGTACATAAAGAGATCATGCAGAGGCCTGAGTATCGGCCTGCACAAGATCCACGCACTGCATGCATGGACATCGCACCCAAGAGCGCAAACGTGCTTTTTCATCATGTCTATGTGTGGTCGTGCTCGTGGGGAAATTCTACAACTTACTACGCGCTGGGGCAATGAAGAAGAGACTTGTAGTTCAATAGCATCTCCGTGACATGACTGATCGTTTCGGCGGCGCGAACGGAAGTGTCCCAGGATTCGGTATCATGAGCATTGGATGTCGCGGCGTTGGCTCTTATAGACTGGGATCCATGGACTATATCGGACGAAGGCTGAGCTGTGTGATCAATGAGGCTAGAATAGCGGATAACTCACCCATATAGGGCTTCAAGTAGGAGGACCTGAAATGACACATCTCGGGGATCGCAGTTCCTCGCCAGCTGTAGCGGAGGGGAGGTGCTTTTTTCCCCACCGCGCCAGCTCATAACTTTGCTCAGTCGGCGAGCCGGGCTGAGCACAACAGACGCACGTTAGATTGGCGCCACCGCCATAATCTTGACCAATGACGGGAGTCATTACCTGTTGGAAGTTTCCCACGACATCGTGTCAAGATTTCATTGGGCTACTTCATGTTGTTGGTCGCGGACCATGTGTGCGAGCTGCAGGGGCCAACCACTGGTTACAGCGGCTGAGCGGGAGGTTAGAGCTGAAGGCCGTCCTGACAGACTACTTGGCGGTAGTTCATAGTAGTGATTCAATAAACGATGCATTCTCTGTGGAGTTGATAGCGAAGAGAAGTCAAGTGTACAAGTCGACGGTGGAGGATGGACGTCGGTTTATACGGGCGCCTGGTCTTACCCGATCAGGATGCCACCAATCGGGCGGGACGTGCCGTCGCTTTAGCGGCTCAGGGGTACGAAGTACATGGACCCAGATGGCGGTGACAACTGCATCTCGACTGGCCCACTCCATTTGAGAGCTGGTCTAGGCAAGTTGGGCCCCTTTATCGTTACATCTCCCTCCTCAGGCTGACCGTTTTCGGCTTGTGAAATCTAGATCGAGCGGCTGCCATCATCACCACCTCCACGGCCTTCTTACGGCAGCCATGTCCGCGAAACAGATCAAAGAGGAGGGATGCTTTGCGATAACGTTTGAGAGGAAATACTACCATCTTGGGAGTGTCTTCATCAAGAGGAGCCTGCGTCCCAGCGAGTTCCGCACCGGATATCGCGGTCTCCATGTCCCTCGCCTCGGCAAGGAACGCCTCATGAACGAAGCCGCATCTTTGCACTTCATCCGACAGCACACGGACATCCCCGTCCCGACTGTGCACTGCCACTTCGAGGACGACGGGGCGTACTACTTGATCACGGAATACGTCGAAGGCGTGGGCATGTCCGAACTCTCGGAGGCACAGAAGGCCGTTGTGCGCGAGGAGCTCGAGATGCAGCGGACGAAACTTGAGGCTTTGAAGTCCTGTCGCCTTGGCGGGCCATCAGGGATTGTGATTCCTCCGTATCGAGTTTTGCGACGTGCAGAGACGGACTGCTGGCACCTTCGGCCCTCGGGTCATGACGAATACGTCTTCTGCCACAACGATCTATCGCAGCACAATGTCATCGTCTGCCCGGACACGTTCAAGATAAGAGCAATCATCGATTGGGAATATGCCGGCTTCTTCCCGCCCCGCTTTGAGTACCCATTTTACACCAGACTTGGCCCTTCGTCGGCCATCCACGATGAAGTCGACGACTCGGTCGATTTACTTGGGTTTCTTCATTCCGAAGAAAGCGTCAGTCGCTAGGCTGCGCCAAATCGCTGGCTCGCTGGATGGCAGAAAGCGTGAACAAGGATAGAGGGCCTTGTTGATATAGCACAGGGTCTTCGCCCGACCGTGGTCTCGGGGTAGTTGTCGATGGCCATCCTGACGCTGATGCTGTTCGGTCTGGTGAACGCACTCGACACCGCAGGCTCGATTGTCCTGGCCGCGACGGCGTTTGTCGTCTGCCACCTGTTCAGAGGCATGAACTTGCGCCCCCGTCACTCCATGGCCGGTGGAACCCTATCGAATGAAATCCCCGAGCCCTAGGCAATATTGTAGGAATGGTCTGACATTGTCCAGCTGCTTCATACCTATTAAACGAGACAGAGCTCGGATCTTACTCCAAAATCTAGGCAGGGGTACATGCTTGGCCTATAGTAGGAACAAATGTCCCACAGTGATCTTAATGTCTTTGTGTCTCGGCAGATCCATAGGAACATAACTTGGGGCAGCGCCCGCCTAACATTACTACTCGTAAACATCCTGCCAACATTGTCGTCAGCCTCAGGCAAAATATCAGCGACATGACAGTGCCAAAGGTGCTCCTCCTCGAATCTTCTTCAAACGATGCAAAGATGGTGCGGTCGGAAAGGTCCAGCCTGCAGTCAAAGGACGGCCACGACTTCCTTGATATCGTCGACTCCTTACGTTCACAGGGCATCAGCCAGTATGTCAATCTCCCCCAGATCATCGTGTGCGGCGATCAGTCCTCCGGCAAGAGCTCCGTTCTAGAGGCAATATCTGGCATGTCCTTCCCTACCAAGGACGCCCTCTGCACTCGGTTCGCAACCGAGCTGATCCTTCGCCGCACTCTCGACGAGCACAATGAAGGTTTGAAAGTCTCCATCATTCCTGGGCCAGACCGTACCGACGAGGAGTGCCAGGAACTAGGGCGCTTCAACCCCGACATGGGGCATCTGGACCTATCTTCAGTAGTCGGCAACGCAATGGAGGCGATGGGACTGACGGGAACACACAAGGCGTTCTGCAAGGATATTCTTCGCGTGGAAGTTTCATCCCCGACGCAGCCACATCTGACTCTCGTTGACCTTCCAGGCCTATTCGTGTCGGGCAACAAAGACCAATCAGTGGAGGATGCCAATCTTGTTCAGTCTCTCGTTCTCTCGTACATGGAGCAGCCCAGAAGCATCATCCTCGCCGTCGTTTCAGCGAAGAGCGAGTTCTCGCTGCAGGTAGTCACCCAGCGTGCGAGGGAGATGGACCCCGAAGGCCATCGCACGCTCGGTCTCATCACCAAACCCGACGAGCTACATGAGGACTCAGAGAGTGAGCGGGCTTTCCTTGAATTGGCAAAGAACACGGACGTAAAATTTCGACTCGGATGGCACGTTCTCAGGAATCGCGACTTCCCCGAGCGTCACACCTCGAATGCGGAGCGCGATGCCCTCGAAAAGGTTTTCTTCTCGCAAGGAGTCTGGGTATCACTCAACCGGAGCCACGTTGGCATTGATGCGCTGCGGAGCAGACTTAGCAGAGTTCTGCACGACCAAATCTTGACGCATCTGCCTCTGGTACTCCAAGATATACAGTCTGGGATTGCGGAATGCCGGATGATTCTGGACAAGCTTGGACTGGCGAGAGACAGCACCAGCGAGCAGCGTCGGTACCTCTTACAAGTTTGTCAGACATTTACCACGTTGGTAAGGGCATCGATCGATGGAGACTACTCCAATCGATTGTTCTTTGGTGATTCGGTCACTCCAAATGGCTGCGAGAAAAGGCTCCGCGCGCAAGTTCAGAACACGCTCATCCAGTTCGCAGAGGCTATGCGCCTTCGAGGACATGCCAAAACCATTGTCGACGCCGAAGAGGAAGCCTCTGAGGAAACACAGCCACCCAAGATCCTCCGATCTAGGTTCGTCCAAGAGGTCAACGACCTGATTCGAAACAACAGAGGCCGTGAGCTGCCTGGGACGTTCAACCCTCTTCTCATCGGCGAGATGTTCAGTGCCCAGTGTCAGCCTTGGGCAGATGTGGCTCGAAATTATGTCGTCAGCGTATTCTCCTCAGTACGCGTGACGCTTCTCGCGGCCTTGAAATATGCTGCAGATGATGGGACAGCAGAACGCCTCAAAGAAGAACTGATCCTGCCAAAGATCAATGATCTGGAAGCCTCGGTTGAGAGCAAGCTAGCGGAGCTACTGGAGCCACACAACAAAGTACACCCTATCACGTACAACCATTATTTCACTGAAAACGTCCAAAAGGCCCAGCAAGCGAGACATGAACGCAGGATAAGGAGCGCGATGGAGGAATTCTTCGAACCGTCCTCTACGGAGCCCACACATCGGGGGTTCGTACCAGCGGACCTCTTCTCGGCGCTCACGAAGTCAACACAGCCAGACATGGAAAGTTATGCCTCTACCCTGGCAATTGACATGATGGAGGCTTACTACAAGGTATGTCTGTTTAATCATTATACACATAGGGTCATTAGGCTCCGGTAGCCTGAATCCTTTTGTTAGTTGGTGTTTTTGCTATAACATATCGCTTGCCGATAAGTCAAGGTGAGGCCACGACACTAAACGCTCTTTAGGTCGCAATAAAGAGGTTCATCGATGAGGTTGGTGTGCTTGCGGTAGAGCAACATCTCATTCAGAAACTCCCCTCTATATTCTCCTTGGACTTTATCCATAATCTTTCTGACGAAGCTACGCTGCGACTGGCTGGGGAGAGTCCTGAGATGGCCATGGAGAGGGCTCGAACGCGGGAGAAGCTCGAGGTTTTGGCAGATGGTTTGGCTCGATTAGCTCCATTGAGCAAAGGGCCTTTGTTGTCTCTCCGGCATAGGAAACTCTCGCTGAGTACCATGTAAGAGCGGGGGGCAAAGGATGGCTACTCGTATTTTAGCACTATAGCCCCCTGGGCTACCCGCAGATGGCGGGGCAATTCCGTCTAGACCTCAGTGACCTCACCCAGCTCTTCCTCGCCATCCGACCGTCTCGCTCACCCACCCGGGAGATGCAACCATGCTCTCCTACATCATCGGCGTCCTCGCCATTGGCCTCTTTCTCGCCAACCCCATCAGCCAGTTCTTCTATCCGCAGCAGGACCGCGCCTCCACCGGCGGACATCGCCTGGCGCCGAGACCACGGCTCAACGAGTCCCTGCTCGCCCTCGTCGGGCCCAACGACACGGCGCTGGAGTGTCCGCCGGATGCGTACGGCGCCCGGATTCTCAGAAAGGAGCCCCTGGTCGTGTACCTGGAGGGCTTCCTGAGCGAGCACGAGAGGCGGCATCTGCTGGACATAAGGTGCGGCTCTCCGACGCCGAGTGGGCTCGCGCATGGCTGACTGACGGAACGGAACGAAGCGAGCCGCTCTTTGAGCCCTCGACCGTCACGCACGAAGCAGACGACGCCAGCCGCGACGCCACCGTGCGGGACTCGTCCGTCGCCCTCGTCCCGCGCACGAACGTGGTGCGCTGCATCGAGGCCCGCGCGCGCGCGCTGCAGGGCTGGCGGGAGGACGTCTTCGTCGAGCGCCTGCGCACCCAGCGGTATGCCGCGGGGGGCCACTACGCGCACCACTTCGACTGGGGCGCCAACGTCGGCGGCTGGGGCCGCGTGAGCAGCTTCATGGCCTGGGTGGACGCCGCCGACGGGCTGGACGGCGGCGGCACCGAGTTCCCGCGGATGGACATGAGGGGCGAGGGCGGCGCGCAGTGGTGTCGGCTCGTCGACTGCGAGGATGGCGGCGGAGGCGCGGATGGGCCGCGGGGCACCGTGTTCCGGCCCGTGGTTGGCAATGCCGTGTACTGGGAGAACTTTGCGGCGGATGGGAGGGGGTACGATGAGACGTGGCACGCCGGACTGCCGGTGACGAAGGGCGTCAAGGTCGGCTTGAACATCTGGAGCGTTGGTAGGATCTTGTGAGCATCTACTCTCCGGGGCTTGTCACCTGGCCTCGACCATCTACATCTTTGAGCAGAATCCTGTACTCCAGGCGTTGTATATGTATGTATATGCCATGAGAGCGTTGGTAGGATCTTGTGAGCATCTACTCTCCGGGGCTTGTCACCTGGCCTCGACCATCTACCTCTTTGAGCAGAATCCTGTACTCCAGGCGTTGTATATGTATGTATATGCCATGATTACCCAATCGCGATTCCAATGCCTTAGGCTATCCTCTTAGTCGTACCTTCATTCGCGTGCGTGCTTCGCTTCGCTTTAGACCAATTCCCACTTCATGACGTACGCCCACGCCATGCCGACCCTGCCCTTCTTGGAGTGGTACTCCTTCGCCGACACGCCGCGCGCGTCCTTGCCGTCAATCGACGTGATCTGGGCAACCTCGACGGTCTGCCCCGGCGCACCCAAGTCTCTGGCATCGACGTCGACCCAATGCCAGAAGCCGTTCGTCTCGAAAGGGACCATGTCGTCCTTTCGTCCGTCGACCCCGTGGATGCTGAGCAGCAACAGGGGCGGCTTGCCCAGCCCGTTCTTCTCCGGCGTCCAGTGCTCGCATATCTTGGAGAACTGGAAGCGCACCACCTGGCCGCTGTACACGGGGATGTCCCGCTCCTTCGGCTCGACGCTGTCTTCGGCAATGCCCTCCTGGTGCCCGTTCGTGTAAAACGTCGGCGGCTCGCCGTCGATGGGGCCCCTAAAGTATTCCTCCCAGGAGACGGCACGGCCATCGCTTCGGAACTGATGGCTGGGATCGCTGGGGAAGTGCCTGAGACCAAACTTCTCGTTGCTCTTGGTGAATTGCTCCGGCGAAAACTCCTTCTTGTACAGGTTGTTGGCGCCGCAGATATGTCCGGCTCCCCAGCAGGCGTCGAGAAGCTTCCAGTCGCCCCCGTCGACCCTGACGGCGTTCCAGGCGTGGCCGTCGGGCTTCGGTGGCGGTGGGCTTTCGCCCTTCTTCAACGGTGTATGGCCAAAGCCCTTGCCATGGCCGCAGACGACGACACACTCCAGCCCAGCTCTGTTGGCAATCGCCTTGTACGTCTCGGCGTATCCCTGGCAGACGGCTCTGCCGCTAAAGATGGTGTCCTCGACCGACATCCTCTTGACATTGTTCCCAAAGAAGGCAACTGTGTCGTAGCTGATGTTGTGATGAAACCACGTGAAAATAGCCCTGGCCTTGTCCGTGTAGGAGGGGAACTGTTCGCATAGGCCGCGCGCAAGGTGTCCGACAGGGTCACCTCTCGGAAGCGTCTCCCTGGGAAACTGGGCAGCCACGCCGTCCGGGCCGCTCCAGTCCCGACAGACCCAACAGTCGTTGAGTGGCTTTGCCTTGGCCACAGGTCGGACCGACACGGCGCTGATTTGGGCAGCCGACGGCCGCGAGGCGAGAGGGACCGGCGGAGGAGCATCGTCTTCCGCTGTTGCAGACGGTCTGCCTGGAATGGGCGGGCGTCGGGACGTTGATTGACCGCTGCCAAATCCCCTGATGGACATTGGCGGCAGCTTGCGTGGGGCGGGCTTGGGCTCTTCGGCCTCGGCCTCGGCCTCGGTTGCGGCTGGCGGATTCGGCGACTTTGAAGGTCTCGACGGTAATCTGGGAGGCAAGCCGGGCCTGGATGGCAGCGCAGGGCTGACGGAATTTGGAGGCTCCCTCGGCTTGGCCGCTTGCCTCACCGCGTGCTCTTTCGCCCATGCTTTCCTGTCCGCGGCGTCCTTTGTGACAGCTTCCTGCGCCTTGGCCTCCCGCTCTCGCCGGGTCGGGGGCAGCGGAGGCAAGTTGGCCGGGTCGCAAACGGCCGGAGCCATCATGCGCGGGTTCGCGCCTCCATTGGATCCGTGGCTCGTAGCCGACGATACGGAGTAGCCAATGGACAGGGACGACACGGCTGAGAGCTGGGATATCTCGGAGGATGCCGAGTTGCGCCTGGCTGTCAGAAGACCGGACTGGGTCGAGGTGCGCCGTGGCAGCTGCGCGGGCGAGGGCTGGGACGAGGGCGTTCGCGATGGCAGCGGCGGCGGAGCAGCCCGTTGTTGCGCGGCGTCGCCATTGGAGCCGACAGAGGTTTGGGTATCGCGACGAGGCAGCGGCGGCGGGTTGGATCTGTTTGGCCTAGGAGGCAGAGCCGGGCTCGCGCGGCGCGTCGAGCCGTTGGCGGCTGGAGAAGTCTCGCCGCGCTCGATTGTCGGGGGCCGTACAGGGGGTGCCGGCGGCGGAGGACGTTTGCGGGCAGCGGGTTCGGCGCTGTTGAAGTTCTTCTGCTTGTTGAGGGCCGCGATCCGCTCGGCGAGGGTGTTGAACTGGGGCTCCTCGGCGTCGGCCATGGCGCTGGTGGTGGACGTCTGGAGGAGCAGAGAGCAGCGGGACGTGGCAGCGCCCCTGAGGGTATGTATATGGGGAGGGCCGTCGTCGGGCTGTGCCAGCGAGGCTCGGCTCAACCAGCTCGTCGTCGCACGAACTGATGACTGTGCTGTGAGGGACGAGCCGCCACCTCACCCGCACCCACAATGGGGGCCGGCCGAGAGTGGGGTGGGGTGACCTGATGCGAAACGGACATGCAGCCAGGCAGGACTGTCGAGTTGCACAGCGAGCACGTCGGAGGCGCGTGGCGGCAGTATGCAAAAGGGACGAGAGGCGGTTGCACAGGCAAGACGAGGGCTCGGGTGGCTGCGTCTTGAGGGCAGGGCTGAAGGGGAGCGAGGCCAGGCGTTTCTATCTCGATGGGAGTCGAGTTACAGGAGGTGCTGCTTGCACAGCCCTGTAGGTGGAGCCCTCCACTCGCTGAAGCATCCTAGCGGCCGGGGGTACCTGAGGTGGCTCCAGCAGGCGTATGTACGAAGTACCTATGTATGTACGGAGTACGGCGTACGAGCATGTATGTCCATCTATTTTCATGGATGGAAGTCTTCGTGGGGTGCATTGGCCAGGATGAGCTCGGATGTGTTCCCGGCTGATCTGTATGTATGCACGTCATCTCGTCACTGCGTCGAGGGACGCTGTGGCCCCGGGCTTGTGTACAGGTTCTGTGGTTGGCTGCAGGTGGGTTGTTATGCCACTGCTGCAACATCGCAAGAGTCACTTCCTGCCGGCCACTCCAAACAGAAAGGTCCCGCATGTGAGGACAGAGGTGTTTCTCTGCCTACCTTAGGCACCTTACATCTCGGGCCTCGCACGCAGAACAGGCCCTGGCCTGGTGGCCTCTGTGGCGCCTCTCCAGTTCTGGGGACCCCGGCTGTCGTCTCCCGGCAGTGGGGTGGTTTGAAGCCCACTGCCAAGGTGCCGCCGCGATCGTCCAATCCATTCTCCCAGGCTCCCACCTAAAACCAACAAACAGGCAAGCCAGCCAGCCAACCAGCCAGCCAGCCTCGCCAGCCCCGGTAGGAGGTCGTCTCCGAGAGGCTCGCTGTCGACGCCCATCTGCCACGCTTCTGCTCCCAACGAGCCAATCGTGGGTGGCAGCGCCAGCCGGGGCCAACCTAAACAGCATCCATCCATCCCTACGTCCTGGGCTAAAGGCGGCGGCGGCGGCGGCGGCGACGACGGTTCCGGATCTCCATCTCTAGGTTCGCTTCTTCACCTCCAGCCCTCCTCCGCCGTGCCGTCTGCCCCCATCACCAACGTAGACCACCACCGCAGACCACCAACGCAGATCACCGCTGCCTCCCCCTCCCACCCCCCTGCGCGCACCTACCGCAGCCCGAGACTTTCCTCGCTTTACCTTTCCCGCCTCGCCTGGCGCCGGCACTCGACGACTTCATCGCCATCCTGCGCCGTGCTCCTCTCCGGTTTCGTCAACCCTCCTCACTCACCCGCCTGCCAGCCCGCACTGGTCTCCGACTCCCACCCCGCCCGCGACGATGGCAGCGGAGGCTGCCGGCGACGAGCATGCTGCGGCAAACGCCCCGTCCAGGACGGCGACGGGACCCAGGTTTCTCGATCTGCCGGCGGAGACGCAGCAGGAGGTTGTCTCACATGTAAATGCCCGCCCGCCCGATCGTGGTGATGCCCTGGCGACACTGACCGCAATCCTCCCAGTGCTCCCAGAGCGACCTCATCTGCCTCGCCCTCACCTCCAAGCGCCTCCACGAGCTGGCCTCTGCCCAGCTCTACCGCAACTTCCACATCGTCTTCCCCGACGACGATGACATCAACTTTGATTCCCCCATCGACGGCCTCGCCGGTGGTCTCGACACCTTCACCACCAGCGAATACAACTATGCCAAGCACCTGAGAGACCTGTCCATGGACACCCTGAGCGCCGGCGTCAAGGGGGAGCACTCATACCAGTCCTATCTCTACAGCGCCAGCTGTGGCAAGTTCCTCAACACCCTGCTCTACCTGACCCTCAAGAAGGCCAGGTCTCTTGAAGTGTTTCGGTCAGTGCCCGTCTACTTCGACCGCTGCGCCCCCTCCCCCCATTTGCTGACCGTTTGCCGGGCAGATGGAACATACGTGTTGAGCTCAGCAGACCCGTCTACCGCGAACTGCACCGCATCGCCTCCCTGACGAAGCTGCATATCCGCATGCAAGCCGGCAACTCCTACTACAACCCACCGCCGCCTCTACCGGTATCCGCTAGCGCGAACTTCCACCAAATCCCAACAGGTCACTGGTACACCATGCCGCCACCGCTCCCTCCCGGCTCGCTTCCTCCGCCCCCTCTACCGCCAGCGTTCTCGTCGCCGCCGCCGCTGCCGAGTGGCCCTCCGCCTGCCCTGGAACCGCCGTCCAAGTCTGCGGCTAGGAGCAGGTCGGGCAAGCGCAGCCCAGGGTCCAAAGAGCCGTCGACCGTCTCCGGCTTCAAAAACCTCAAGAGCTTGTGCATCCTAGACATTGACAATGTCGGCATGGTTCAGGAGATCAGGACTTGCGTCAAGAACTCGTACTCGACGCTCAAGGAACTGCAGCTATCCTTGTCCGACGCCCTGGCCCAGCAGGCCCGGAAACCCCCACCCGACTCTGATGCTGACGATTCTGATGTCGACGACGACTTCCAGGTCGTCCCGGCCTCGCAGAACACGAGCTACGACACCAGTGGCCCCGCAAAGGCATTCCGCGCCCAGGAAGAGCGCAAGATCCAGGAGGCAATCCTCGGCAGGATATTTGACATCGAGCAGACGTTGACCAAGAAGCCCCCGATCCAGCGCAACTCCCAGGACGGCCTTTCGGGCGGCGCCAAAGGGAAAGAAGTAGAGAAACAGCAGGGCGTCCGAGACGGCCGCGAGGATTTCATTGCGTCCATCAAAGAAGCCTCTTCCAAGCTCATGGCTCTGCAGAACGGCTCTCGAGATTTCTCGATATCCCAGCAGGACATCTTGGACACAATCGAGAGGGCCGCGAGAAAATACGTCGACACAAGCGACTCGCCTCTGGAAGGCAAAGAGGAGACAAGTACTCTCAACGACGGCCCGATATCCTCGACCAAGGACGAGGAGGCAGGCACTTCGAGGAAAGGTCTATCGGAAGACGAGGAAACGAGTAAAGATGGCCCTTGCTCTGGCAGAACAGGCACGGAAGACAATACTGGGCAGCAAAGCACTACCGCCGGTGATGCCGCCGCCGCCGCCGCCGCCGGTGTATCCGAAGGCCCCAAATATCCAGACGGAGACGCGGCATCAAAAGCCTTGAAGAGCCAACTGGGCGGAGAAGAGTTGTCACCCGAAGACATCGACATTGCTCATGTGGATATGGTTGGGGACGAATTAGAGGACGAGCCTGATGAGCAGACGGCACCGGGCGCTGCCGTGGTGGAGGAGACGTGCGAGAGCCAGCCGATCTCAAGCCAGGCCGACGTGCCTGATCCTGCTCCATCCCATTCCACTAAGCTGGCTTGCACCGCCGCCGATACACTGTTGCTGGCCGAGATGGCGGCCAGAGTCTCCCGCCAAGTGGAGGTGGAACAAGCCAAGCTCGAGCCACTCGCGGGGAGGCTCGGCTATCTACATGAGAAGATCAACAATGTGGCTGAGAGGGTGGCAACGATCCGTGCCACAGGAGAAGCGGTGGAGTCTTCCAAAATCCGGGCGTTGGAAGCTGAATTGAAGTTGCTTTATAAGAGCATCGGCGACATGTTCAATGACATGCAGGTCATGGAGGCAGAGGTTGACACCTTGACGACGGGGATTCCGGCGCGAATGCTGGAGATGGCCCCGAAGAGCGAGAACCTCCGGCGCTACATGGACGCATATGCCCGCGACACCCGGGGCCTGTCCTTGGAGTCGCTGAGCATCCATCTCGTACCCGTCAAGGCGTCTGTCCTGTCGCGGGGCGTCGACCTGGCCAACCTCAAGCAGCTGACGCTGCTCAACGTGGGAAACCAGGCACCAATTTGGTCACTGCTGATCAAGGAGGGAAGAGTGCGCCCGCTGGCATTGCGCAGCGTCTATACCGATCACGTCACCAACGTTTTCTTGTCGTGCATGGCGGAGCTGCCCGAGCTGCACGACCTCTTCATGCTCGAGCGAAGTGCCAAGCACAAGCCAGAGAGCTTTGCGCCTCGGTCGACGACGACCATCGACCAGATCCGCCGCCTGGTGCTCAAGAAGCATATACCCACGCTCAGGCGCCTGATGATCAAGGACGAGTCCAACGGGCCTAACTGGGATGCGAACGAGAAGACCATGATTCTCACCTGCACGCGCGGTGCGCGCCTCGAGGAGTTGGCGCTCAGCATGAATATTCACGCCGTGGTAAGTTCGGGACCGATGGGTTCGCGGTGACGCCGGAGCTGACAGACTCCTTAGCACGCCTTTATGCAGTACTTCTCGGGCCTCACGAATCTGCGAGCCATCAACATCCTTCACTTCAAGAACAACGACACGTGCATCTGGGTCATGCGGGAGATTCTGCGCTTCATCGTGGACAATCTCTCGCACCACCCGGAGCTCAAGCTGGAGTGGATTGCCATGGAGGACGACCGTGTAGACCGGGTAGTCCGGCCGTCGGAGTTGTCGGACGAGGTCCCCGAAAACGAGCCAGCGAAACGGTCCAAGGGCAAGGGCAAAGAAAAGTCCCACGTGCCGGTCGGTGCATCGACGGATGGTGCATTCCCCTTGCTGACCGTCGACGGTCTGGAGTCCGAGAGCGATAGCGAAGACGAGGGCGGCTTCGACAGCGGGACGCGGTTGCGGTTCAAGACGGTAGGGCCGCTGCAGTTCTATGACGTTTGGGGGGTCAAGATATTTGAGAAGGAGCTTCGAAGCGGGCGACTATGAGGGCAAGGGTTTGGTGGCTTTCGCAGACCGGGACAATCGAGCCAAGGGAGGGAGCCAATGAGGGGGGATATCAATCGAGTCCTCGGAGCACAACGTCTAGGTACGACTACATACCGTGCACGGGGTCGGACACGGCGCACGGGACCGGGACTGCGGACTACTGGATCGGGATCACTTGGATGTTTAATGAACTGGGTACGAAGTATCGTACGACGTGGTAGGATTGGGAGCGAATCTGTAGCCCGCTATTTCTGGAGACGGGCAGCTGGTGTACATAACTTGCGGGGCTACAAATCCGTACGTCATCTTTCCGGCAAGGCTGTGCTCTGCGATTGGGGCAATGGCGCTGGCGGTGAGAAACGATGATGAGTGTCGATGATCTTTGCACGATGTCTGTCGGCCGACGTGGCCAGCTGTTGCGAACATGCAATTTAGACGCACGAGGTCTTAGGAGTATCGTACGAAGTACGTAGCATTTGTGTGAGACATGGACGTCAGCTCCAACACCGAAGCGCAGGGCTGAGCGCCAGAGACTGTGTAGTCCGTAGCACGTCAGCAAACAGTCCCGTTAATTGACGGCAGCGTCATGGCGACAAGGGCGCGGCGCGGGTGTGTATTATTCGGGGTGGAGGCAAGGAGGGCAGGTGTCAAACCCGGTCTTGGATGCGGTGATCGGTGGTCGTCGGCCAACAGCCACGTCACGAGGTTTGTCGTAGCTAAAAGGCCCGTCGATCGGTGGCATCTGGGGAGGCAGGCCTACACGTCGTACGAAGTACTCGTACGACTGTGCGGCGGAGCATGTGGAGGGGGAGGGGCAGGCTGATCGGTGGGCGTCGAGGGCGTCGATGAAGTCACAAACAAACGTGCTCTGCCGGGTTTGCCCGCGTTTCAGCAGCCAGAGCCCTGTCTGCGCGGGTCGCCAACGCAAGGCTCAACGACTGCTACCAAGAAGCTCAACGTCATGCTCGCTTGCCAAGCCCCAAGATGCCTATCGCGTGGCCCTGGTCGGCAATCTGTAAAGCTACCCTGCAGGCTCCACTTGGTGGGCGAAGGACCCGTGGCGTAGCATGCTTTCCCAATCGGGGAATTATCAGCGGGAATATGGACGACTCGTGGGGAGGGCTTTTGGCTTTTACAGCTGATTGCTCGTTCCCGCCTTGCCGTGCAATCAGAAGGCCCGGGCGGCATCGGCAGTTCCTTCCCGGCGTTGGAAGCGGAGGAAAGTATTGGGAGAGCTGGAGGCAGCTGGAACGAGCGGGCCCTTCCGTGCCACGTGAGGCCTCCGTGCCGGGACTGCCCTGGATCCGTTGACGTGCCACAGACACGGCCTGAGATTTCATCAACGCGCGTACTCGTGCAAAGCGCAGCACGAAACGTCCGCTTCGCCCTGCGAGGACACGCAACGCCGCCGCGGGAGCCAACCAGACCGCCGCAGCGCGACCGCATTGCCACGGGCCGTGGCGCCGGCAGCTGCTGCAGCCCGCAACAGCCCCAGCGCAGGGGTCGTGTTTGGGCGTGCTACGAGTAGTGGTGGCCAGCCTGCAGACCTCCACCTCCCACCTCCCGGAGGCACGGGCTGGCGGGGGCCACGAGACCACCGCCCACGGCCGCTACGGCTCCCGTTTGACACGGGGACAGCCGGCCAACGAAGTACGGACTATGTACGGACCACGGAGTACTCGTACTTGTGTTTGCTTTCTGTTGACGAGTGGGGTCTTCGGGGCACGGACGAAAAGGTTGTAAGAACCCAACAACAGCCGGGGACGTACGAGTAGATGGCTACGTTGACATTTCCGGAATGACTCGCCTCGTCTAATCTCTCTCCCTGCATAACAACCTTTTTTTT